>LIAE01009773.1:111050-168851 GCA_002287525.1 Diploscapter pachys
TGCGGGGAAAGTAAATATATATAATAAAGTTATTATCGATGTCAAAATTTCTTGAATAAAAGCATTTATGAAGGTTTGATCTACGTTGTAACGTCTATTTTTGTGTTTACTAGAGTAAATAAATTTGCATGAAAAAGTCAACTACCAAAGATTCAAAATGTTGGTTTTGTCCTGAAATCAGGTATGTTTGTGTGCTCAAATAATAAGTTTAGCAAAAAATACCTATAAATGTGTCCTAAGTTGCTTAAATCCAGTATTTTTGTTGCAGCGAGTTTATTTTCTCCTATTTGTTCGATAATGTTTGTCGATATACCCATTTTCGGGTGTTTGCTGTCGCAATCAGGTTGAATATGTGACTGTCATAACCTCTTTTCAACGACACCCTAGGGGCTTTCCCCGTTTGCGTCTTCATATTTCCCGTATTTTAGGTATTTTCTCCTGTTCTATTATCTCATCTATGATATCACGTCTGCTAACCCCGCCCATTATTTTGTCAATGAGTCAACGTTATGATTAGTATAATGCCATAGCCTCATTTCCAACATTTTAGCGGTTTATTCTGTGTTTCTTGATTTATTTTTATTAACTTTCCTACTCACTGTAATTTTTCTCACAATGGTTCCAGTCTAGCACGAATTTACCAGAGGACCATTCAAAATCTTCTGATGAGAAAATTGTAATGCTACTTTTTCGAATTTTTCATTTCATTTCCAGACTTATAGAAATTTCCGAAAAATCTAATGGTCCAATAATCATACCAGTGAATTATCCGTTCTCTGATATTTTCCGGATTTCGAACAAAAGTAACTTTCCAATGACCAATTCTCCTGTCTGGACACTGTTTCTTTCAGGATTGCTTTCACTCCGCCGGTATTACTCAAGTTTTCAACTTCTTTCTTTACTCTACTCTTTGCCTATACTTCACGTCACGTTTTTCAAAAATCGCTCTGACCGCCTTGTATTGTTAGTTTTTCTCTTCCGGTATTGTAGCCGAATATTACGTCATGAGTTTTTTGACCAGCAACTTTTACCCAGTCAAATCTCGGTATATCAATAGTCCACTCTTACGCTCATGCTCAGTTTGGTCCTCGATATTTTTCTTGATTTAAACTCCCAAGTTCATATACAGTAAAATTTCTAGTGATTATTCAGTCTTATCAAGTAGCCCTAAAATTCGTTTCAGGGAATGTCTCTGAATAATAGCCTGAAACGAGCATCCGATACATTATCTGATACGATTCGTCGAAAATTCTCTCGGAAAACTTGGGAACACAAGGAGCAACTTCATACCATCACTGAGTCGGTAAGCTTGAAGAGAATCATGTTTTCAATCAACTCCATCTGCTTATGCAAAATGAAAGGCTTTCCGCCTAAACCTGTGAAACCAGATTTCTCGATTTGCTGTCACCAGATATCACTGATAGTTGACAGTTCACCGAACTAATTTGCATACCCAAATCAATCGATAGAGTTGTCACGTGATGATGAGATATTATCATCGTCTCTATCCTTTCTGGATATCTCTGTTAAATTCGACGATATCACCAAATGCCGATCATCTAACAAAGGCGATAAATCATCGATATGCAAAAATATCGACAGGTCACTTGAATATATCCGGTTCATCAGCGTCTTATCATTTCTCTGTTAACTCTTTCTGAGAAGATAAACTTTCTTATCAGATTTAGAGAAGATGATGCAAAAGTATCCCGATGAAACTAACCAGTCAATATGACAAAGAAAATTATTATCTCTATTTTCGTATGAGCCAATGCTATTTGTCAATAAACTTTAGTATGATCAAATAATCCCGAATTCAGAAACGCTTCTTCCTGTTCAAAGTCCGATGGCAAATCTCGCTACTCGCCCATGTTGGTTTTGCCATTGCCTTCGGAATCCGATCGAACTTCGGTGTCGCGAAAAATCGAATGACCAGCAATTTCACCGATGCCTATGGATACATTCATGTTCGTCTAAACATTCTACGAAAATAAGTCAAAAAATTCAGGAGCAAGAATTTTTCTGGTCGCCCACAGAGTTGGGAATGATGGAGAGCTCATTCTTCTATGGATATGCAGTTTCTCAAATACCTGCCGGAGTCCTAGCAGCTAAATTTGCTCCTAACATGTAAGCATATCAAAACTAGTCTCGAATGAAGCTGAAATTTAGATTGTTGAACATAGGCGTTTTGATAGCTAGTATACTGAATATCGTCATCGCGTTCACTCTGAAGTACCATCCCTTCACGGATTGGGTTGTCATGGCGGTGCAATGTACGCAGGGACTTGCTCTGGTACAGCTTTGAAGATTTTGAGCAATTTTTAGAAAAGCGATGATCGACATCAAGTGTTCATCATCAAGAGAAGTTGTTTAAGGGCGTCATCTACCCTTCTATGCACGGCGTCTGGCGTCATTGGGCACCGCCCATGGAGCGTTCAAAGTTGGCCACCACAACCTTCACTGGCAGCTATGTCGGTGTCATGGTCGGACTACCGTTGTCAGCTTCACTCGTCTCCTACCTCTCCTGGAGTGCACCATTCTACGTCTACGGTAGAACATCATAACTTTCGAGAGAAAAAAAGATTGAACTTAGGATGCGCTGGCCTAGTCTGGTCTGTCTTGTGGTTCTTCGTGTCCTCAGGCTCTCCGTCAACTCATCGCTACATAAACCACGAAGAGAAGGTCTACATCACTGAAAATGTCGGCAAAGTCGCGACCGCTAATATGACCGTAAGTTAGAGACTACATTCACAGGCATTTTTATGAACATCTAGCTAACCACCGTTCCCTGGAGTACGATTCTTTGCTCGCTACCAGTCTGGGCTATAATTATCTGCAATTTCTGCCGATCGTGGACCTTCTTCCTACTACTCGGCAATCAACTCACCTACATGAAGGACGTGCTGAACATCGACATCAAAAATGTACTTTAGCCAAAATGACCTTTCAAAACGATCCCAACTGCGCTATTTAGTCGGGCTTTATCTCCATGCTACCGCAGCTTCTCATGACGATCGTCGTCCTTGCCTCGGGTCAATTGGCTGACTACTTTCGATCAAGCGGGAAAATGAGCACGGAAATGGTTAGGAAGCTCTTCAATACGCTAGGTAATGACACAGCTATCCCCTAATTGATCCATTAAGTACATCTTTAGGGTTCGGCGGAGAAGCTATCTTCCTATGTGCCCTAGCTTTCGTCCAGTCACCCGTTCCAGCCGTAGTCTGTCTGATCACTGCCGCTACACTGTCTGGGATGTGCATCGCCGGTACTTCAAAGTAATTATACTCAAAGATGACATACTTTCAGGCTTTAACGTCAATCATTTCGACATTGCTCCACGATATGCCTCAATTTTGATGGGTCTTTCCAACGGAATCGGAGCTCTAGCGGGAATGGGAGGACTCATCACCAATAACCTCACTTCTGATGTAATTTTCTCGTGATTCTAGAAAAATTCGCCAGCAGGAATTTATCCATGTCCTATCAACAATAATACCGTCCTATCGCACATGGGGACAATCCGGGTATATTGAACACCCGTCGCCACCAGGGCTACTCCTTAGATGGAAGGGGTGCAGATTAGTTCAATATCGATGTGGATTACATATTGAATCCTTTATTCAATACCAAGTTAATCTAGACAAAAGCTTGAGAATAAAGACACACCTCTCACCCTCCGGCTCCTCTTTTATCTGTCCAAGAGAGAGAGAGGGCGAGAGACAAAGACAAAGATGTTTTTACGCTATATTTCCCAATGCAACGTCTCACAGTTCTATCAGAAATAAAATAAAATGAAAATAATTCCAGAACCCCTCTGGTTGGATGTGGTGCTTCCTTCTAGCTATGGGAGTCGACGTCTTAGGAATCTTTTTCTATCTGATCTTCGCTAGGGGACATGTTTTGGTATTAAAAACCAATTTCTTCAGAAAATCCAATATTTTTTTAGGAATGGGCTCGTGAGGCTGAACCGGAAGAAACTTTCGGCGAATTCGTGAGACGAATGTGTAAGTCTTGAAAATTTTTGAGCTTTTGAAAACCTTATAAAATTTCAGCCTCATTTGTGCAAGACAGTGTCAGAAGAAAGGGACCTAGGAAAACGGCTACTTCATATGAAAAGTAGTCAATTTCAAAATGTTCACAGGTTGAGTTTTTTTTGCAGATTTGACGAAGAAAGCCGCGAAAATTCATCCGAAATGAAACCGACTTCCAAATCGAATACGATGACAAAAATCTCCGAGGAAACCGGAAATACTGAAAATTCCGAAAGTCCCGAGAACCAAGAAAAGCTAACAAGTAGCCGACTAGAAACTGATCGACCTCGAGTTTCGAGCGACGAATGATTCTTTAATTTTTTTCAGAAATTTAGGCATTTTGTAACGAAAATTCATTTATCATCCACAATACGTGTATCAGAAGAGATAAATTATCTTATTGTTCTTGGAAATAGCGCATTTTCGATGTTCGATTTCCAAGCTTTACTAATTTGTTGCCCAGTAATGAAGATCACATTTCCCTATTTTTCCATGATTATGAAATTTTGAGACTCAACATCTCATATAATTAGGGTCATTAAAGTAATAATTATCCCTATTATGTAATTCTGTAGTCACCTTTTTAGTTTCAATTTTCATTAAAAATTCATACCAATTATACAAATCGACTATGAAGATTTCAAAAACAAAATCTATTTTCAATTTCGATTTCAAAAAATGCTCGAAATTGGCATCAAATCAATTTTTTGAGATTTTCATCCAAAATTCAAATTTTAATCGAAAATCAAAAAATGAGAAAACTCATTCGATGAGAAATGTCATTAGCTTCAAAATGATATATAATATGCCGGGGTAAAAATGCACTCGGGGGCGTGTAATTAAACTGAGTGCGAAGTGTTAAAAATAACTTTTCATAAGAAATCGATTAACTATTTTTGCTATATATTTTGAAAATTTTACTTTGAAATTCACTAATGGATTGAAATTACTATAAAGAATAAATATTGGATTTGGTTAGAATTCTTGAAATAATATTTGTTGCAGTTGCAATTATCCCTCATCACTTTTGGAGGCATTCAAGAGTTGTCTGTATCATGTGCATTGAAATTAAATAGTTATTTCACATTTTATTGAATAAAATTTCCATATGAAATCTGAGATTATTATAATCAAGTTTTATCTTATGTCAACTTTTCCGACTTCACGCCATTGATTCGTTTGCGGATCGTATTCCTCGATTGAATTACAAAAAACTCTAAAACCTTCTTGATATCTAAATTAACAAATATTTAGTATAAAGATATACAAAATTTCAACTCACCTTCCGATTGCACACAATTTTCCATTCGTAGCAACAAGCGAATGATTCATTCTTTCATAGTTCATATCAGCGATTCGAGAAATTCGACTGTCAACTGGAGCTGAGGGGTCGAAACACAGACAGGATTTGAATGTATCACAGCCACTAAATATATAATGATGCATTATTTATCATACACAATTAACGACTTCCATCCTCCAGTTATGTAAATTCTTCCATTTAGCGACCCCACTCCGAAATAATGACGCCATTCTGGAATCTCTCCAATTTCAGCCCATTCCCGTTCATCGTCTGATAATCGATATATTTTTTTACTACCCCATCCATCAATAACTGAACACCCATAATTACAATAATGATAATGAATATGCTATAATGTGACCGTATAAAATTCCATCACATGTTATTGTTTGAGCACGACTAATTGGAAGAGGAAGAGCAGGCCCCGTTTGCCATTTTCCATCTATTAAAACCTGAATTAATTATTTAATGGACTTTCATTCGATTGCCTTACATCAACTCGATTCGTATATTTCCATATTTTAGGATTCCGCCCACCCAAATAATACAATTTGTCTTTGAAATAAGCCACAGATGCAGCAATACGCCATTCAGGAGGTTCTGGACCTGTAAAATTCCTTGAATCGATCATTCATGGATTTGTTGATAAGACCTCGTGAAATTCGTCGAGTATCCAAGTCATATGTTTCAAATGATTTCTCACACGAATTAATTGCGAAAATCTAAAGTTATAAAGTTGGCAATGACAGATAAAACAATCTACTTTATCTTTTGTAGTTGCAACTTCCCACGGCCATAAATAATTAGTAAATCTCTCAATCTGCTCAGCAGAATTAGTATGCGAATCAAACAGACAAATTCTTCCTTCTCCAACACCGTTGTCTTTATAAGGCACTAAATACTCAAATTAACTTTCGAGAATACAAGAAATATTTTCCTACGATAGAATAAAGTTTCCCTCTCGAGCACTATCGGCAGATGTTTCTTGATTATTTGCATCATCCGTCTATTAGTCTAAACCAATTGTCCCAGATCTCTGAATTCGGGATATTCGCAGATCAACAATATAATTTCGACTGGTAAATTGGCTAGCATCCTTGTTAAAAGACCTAAACAATCACCATAGCATTATTTCAAAATGGAAATAGTAAAAGAGCTGATTGAATGAGAAAGTCTCCAATTAATGAGTTTGAAATTGATCATTGAAGAAAGGAGAATGAAGCTACTAAATTGATGCTTCGAAATTTTATCAGACTAAAAATTGATTCCTAAAACTTGAAGATACGCGCTGAAATATGTAACATATGGTTGAAGGTAGATGTAGAGGTTGTCAGACAATGATTCGCAGTACACGATGCTTTGTTTTGTCCCCTTCCCCTTTTCGCCCCGCCCACTTCTGCAATGCGCAGACGCGAAAGGGAGAGAAAAAGCGATGAAAAGGAGCGAAAAGCGAAAAAAGGAGAGGAATTTATTGCCGATCAGGAAAACGCAATTAAAGCAGTAAAAAAGTTAATTACACCCAATTATCTTATTCAAATATCAAAATAGAAGCAATTTCTGAAATTTTGAGACCGAACACACGTAGGAACTCGCCAGGAGAAGATCTCGGGGAAGGCCGGAATGTCAGGGACGCGATTTTTCTATTAAAATTGTCCAATTTCTGCTAAAATCTTTTATAGCAAAAGTTTTCTTCTTTGTACCCCCGAAATTGACAATCGTCAAAATTAAGACTTTCGACCCCACCTAGCCTCGCTCACTTTAGGGGGTGTGATCTAATTTCCACTTTTATGATTAGGGCTCTAGGGGGTATCCAACGGCACCACCCATACCAGGCTCGATAGACTTTTTAGCCTGTGCCGAACCATCCTTAGTTTTCTGTTCGTCTTAGAAATGCCTCTTAAAGTAATTTAGTGTTCACGAATCTCGTGAGCTTCATAAGTGTGCAACTAAAAATAAGAGCACCTGAATTTTAATTCGATAACTGAAATGCTTGTTCACACCATCTTGAACAAATCGGTTCGCGCATCATCGAAAATCTCGCAAATTAAAAACTATCATCAAAACTGGAAAGAAAATAACAAAGGTAGGTTTAAAGTATCGAAAGCACAGCGGTTATTTTCAAGCAAGTTTGTAGAAATTAAGTCCAAAAGTGATTATAGCCAACAATCATTTATTGAAAACACAACAAAGAAAACGAATAATTTGAAAATGAGGGGTTGGGGGAAAGTTTGGAGTTGAGTTGGCGTGTCGGCCCATCAGATGCAAGCTCTTAGAACTTGATCTGGTGAGGCAACTGACCCTTGCGGATGCCGAACCTGCAAATTAAAATTATATTTTCGGGAGATAAAAAAAAATTATCTTTGAGATAGAGAATTGAATTATTTGGAGTCTGTAGTCGAGTTTTTATTTATATGATTTACAAACTTCTATCCATTTTGAAGATAAAATTTTGCTGATGCATAAAAATGACTGATTTTATTTTCCCACCTGCTAGCGAGATATCCTTGGAGCTGTTTGGCGTCGGAGTGCTTCTTGATGGCGGCGAGGATGTTCGCGTCCACCGCCTTCTGGTCAGTTTTCCTCTGCTCGTTCACCTGGAAAATTCAATAGTTTGACTATTTTTGAAAATCCTTTCTCTAGATTTCAACAATTTTGACTTATCAAGATTAAAAATATTAATTTTTGATAAAAAGTAAGATTAACCTTGTACTCCGTCTTGCCCGACGCGAAAATGTCCTCGCCCTTCTTGGCGACCACCGTCTTCCTCTTGAAGTAGTCGTCGTTGATGTGGTCGGGGATCTGCGAATAAAATCGATATTTTTTTTTATCTATCTTTCAACATGTGGCCATTTCCTATACTTTTTATCATGTTATCAAGTGGCACATTTATAAAATTTACCCTTACTTTTTCCTCATCATATGCTTGTTTTAAAATTATCCCATTCGTTTTCCACCTTTATCCTTTTTTTTGTTGATATTTTTTCTACATCCCACCCATTTTCGTCCCTATCCCTCCTTTATCACGTATTTTCAACTACCTTGACACCGGAGACATCGACGCGGGTGCTGGTGGCGATGACGAATGCCTGAGCGATCCTCCTCAGTGGGAAACTGTTCAGCGAGTGGGGGCCTGAAAATTCAAAGTTTAGAGAAAAAATATTTTAGGAAAGTTTCAAAGATTTAATATATTTACCAGAAAGATCTTTTAGTTTTGATACCGTGATTCCAACGAAAATAAAATATAAATTTTTGAATAAAGATATTACAAGTTTCTAATTATTGAGAAGGAGTTTTCCTTTCATAGCTCATACATGATACTTTGTAAAACTTCGAAGAAAGCCTCCAGGTTTTGTTAGGATGAATTAATGATAAAAAAAGGAACCCTGGGAACTTTTCAAACAATATTTTTGCCCAGGAAGCATTTGCCGTACCAGTGCAGAGAAGGAGGCCGGACTTTTGGAGCTGCTTGAGGAAGATGACGCGCTTGCCCTTATGACGGCCGGCCAGCACGATCAGGATCGTTCCGGGCACCAGAGATTTGCGGAGAGGAACCTGAAAAATAGGAAATTGATCTTTTTGGGAAATTCGATCTTTTCAGTGTTCATTTTATTTTTGAATTGTTTTTTCGATGTAGGAAGATAGTGAAACTAGCCAATTATCGACTAAACTAACTAGCAAAATAGTCCACTCTTTGCTATGGCGCTGAAATTATTAAGATCAACCATTTAGAGAGAATTGACCTAGGCCAATCAGCGCGAATAATAACGAGTAGATTTTTTCGTTTTGAAATTTCACGACTTGTTCAATATTTTTCTTCGGATTTTGCATTTCCTACCCTCTTGGGAGATCCACGCTTGAACTTGGCGGCGGAAGCCTGGAGAGTGGGCCATTTCTGAAAAAAACTTTAAGAATGCACTTTGGGTCGAAAATTTCGAACTCCCGAAACTCGTCTTTTACCTGGTTAACCTTCTTGGGGGCCTTCTTGCCATCCTTGGCGCCTTTAGCCTTGGCAGGTGCGGCGGTTTTCTTGCCCTTCTAAAAAATTTAGAAATTAGAAGAAAAAACTGCAAAACTTGAAAATTCTCGAGTTATTTTTGTTTTTACCTGAGTGCGGAATCTAGCCGCCGAGAAGCGCAAAATTCCCGGAGCCAAGTCGAAAGAGCGACTCACCACACGCTTGTAGTGCACCATCTGGAAGAATATCAATTTTTGAAATTCTCGAGAAAAAAAATATGAAATTCAAGAGGCAAGTTCGAAAAATCGCGAGATTTAGAAAAATGTTAGGCTGAAAACTAGCAAATTTGATCAATTTCAAGAAGATTTAGATATTTTATAGAAGAATGCAAATTTCAAGCTTCAGAAAGAAATTAGAAAAGCAAAATCTCGAAGGAGTTGTGAAATTCAAAGCCCACAAGTCCCTAAAATCGGCAATGACCAGGCCAAATTTGGGTTGGAAAGGTCGCTAACTACCGGGCTAATTTCGTAGCCTAATTATCTGAAGAGTTAATTACCCCGACTATATAAAAATTGAAAATTTTGGCGAAAAATGGAAATTTTGTCCTAAAATGTTGGTGGGTCTTGGTGTGAAAATGGCGTGAGTACAGTGTAAAAGCGGGGCCACGCCCAACTGAAAGGAGGCGAGGAAATCGATTTTCGGTTATTTCTCGCTGGAGTTGGTGTCACTGCGCGTGTTTTTCGCACAAACGGTGGTCCTCTCCAGTTATCCGTCGCCAAATCGTTCAAAGGATTTGCTGAAGGATTCGCCACGTCATTCCCCCATCGTCGTCCGGATTCTGAAGCCGACCTATTCACGACGTCAAATCAGAAGGATTCCTCTGACATACGAAAACCAGTTTTTCATTTCTCCTTCGATTTTTGAAATTTTGAACAAGAATGGTTCGCGTATGCAGAGTGGTACCGAAAGAGTGAGACTTTTCAATAATTTTTACCGAATAATTTTATGCAAATTTTTCGGTTTCAAGATGTTGTGATTTCTGTATTTTTTCCAATTATCCCCTCATTTGTCACTATTTTTCTTCAAAATGCTCTTTCCAACGAAACTTTATCCCCGTCATATTTTCTTCAAAGTTTCCTGTCTCCACGATAATTGTTTTCATTCTTTCTTATCCACAGTCTCTTTATACGGGTTTTCGGTAAGACGGGATACTTGTGGCTCTATTTTCCCTCTACTTTCTCTAGTATCCCTACCGTGACCCGGAAAGGTGGCGATTTTAGCTTCAAATATTCAGGGAGATTCGATATTTGTCAAGTGCCTTTCAGATATAATTATTTTTGGCTTGATTACGGTGATTATGCTAATTTTAGATGGACCAAGTATCCCGCGGTTGGAACGGTGATTCCGCTGACGCGGTTCATCGTCTTCAAGACGCCGCTGAACGACAAACTGCTCAACAGACTCCCCAAGGAGCAACACTTCAACTTGAATGACCTCTTCAGGATTGTGGGTTTTTCTTTTTAATTAATTGAAAAGCTCTTGAAATTTGAAAATTTTAAATAGCAAGTTCAGGATTGTGGGCTTTCTATCTATCTGCTTTTATTCAATTTTTGAACCTTATTGCGAAAGTTAAAACTTGAAATTAAAAAAAAAAAATCCTTCCAGCTGGCGGAGCGTGATCAGCGTCTCGGCCTTGTCGTGGACCTGACGGACACTGACCGGTACTATGATAAACGGGACGTCGAGGGCATGTGCATCGAGTACGAGAAGATCAACTGTCCTGGACGAGGGTATTTTTCCTATAATAATTTTATATGAACTCCCTCTTGTAGTATTGCTCCTACCTTTACTTTCCGAGTTTTGTAGTTTTGACATTTTCTATAAAATAGTACGAGATAGGAAAGAGATGAAACTTCCAATGTGTAAGGCTAAAGAAAGGATAAAATAAAATAATTTAAAAAAAACTAGGAATCAACATGAAAATGTTTCTCGAATTTTATTTTTTTATTTTCAGATTCATCGAACGCGAAGAGTGTGTCGAGCAATTCAATGCCGCCATTCAGAAGTACATCGATCGTTGCGATGATCCGAGTAAATTTGTTGAAATTTAAAGAAATAAAATTAAAAGAGAAACAAATTTCGAAGAAAATGATGTAATTGTCATTTTTCTAAAATTAAATTGGCAGAAGCCCTGATCGGCGTCCACTGCACACACGGCATCAATCGAAGCGGCTACTTGGTCTGCCGATTCCTGATCGAGAGACTGGGATGGAGCTCGCACGAAGCTATTGATGGTGATTTTTTATTATCTTTATTTTTAAAAACTTTAATTTGTATTTTCTAGCCTTCGAAAAAGCCCGAGGATGTGGAATCGAAAAAGGCGCCTACGTTCAGGCTCTGCACAAAGCCGCCAAGGAGTCGAGGATGAAGAAGTAAATTTAAAATTTCGAAAAAACAAGCTGAGTCTCATTCTAACTTTGCTTCACAGATTTAGGCACAAATGATAAAGTAAATAGGAAAGTCTTAAAAATTAGAAAAAAAATACTTTTCTAGGCAAGCCGAATCGGATTCTGACTCGGAAAGGAAGAAGAAGAACAAGAAAAGGAAGAGGGACAAGGAAAGCTACGAGAGCTCGAGTGCCGCAAAACAAGTGGGCGCCATGATTCAACAGTTCATCGGGCAACTTGGGCAGAAGGTTGGTTTATTTGGTTTGACTGTTTGAAAAGCGACAAAAAATTACCTAGAAATTTTTGAACCAATAATGCAAGTTTCGAAACTTATTCAACCTATTTGCTAAAATTCAAAATTCCAGGTCGATGCCACCTCGTCTGCTTACGGCATGTCGCCCAATCCTCTCAATGCTTTCGGTGGAATGCAGGCTGCAAATGGTGCTTACGCATCGCCAAGTCAGCAATATGCCACGGCCTATAACAAACCCAGCTCGGCTAAGGTGATTTTTATTTTTTAGATCATTCTTTTCAAAAATTCTACTCTAGTTTTATAGCATTTTTAGAGTACTTTTTAATTTGGAAAGAATTGTTTCTGAAAATTTGAAAAGATTTTTATTTCAGAAATTCAAAACGGACAACACGCCCTCCCAAAAGTCCGTCTCGCAAACCGACAGCCCCTACATGGAGGATGAGGAACTTGATGATGAGGAGGTTACTTTTTCAAAAAAACTTGGAAATTTTAAAAAGTTCCAGGACTACGTCGAGGAGCCGATGACAGAATTCCCGGACCGGGTGATCGGCGGAGTGGTAGAGTCGTCTGCGCAAAAACGAAGGAAGAGACGCCAGAAAAAGCAGAAACTGCTCGAAGTGATGAAACGCGGCAATTTCCACGAAATCCAGCAGATGCGCGAGGAGTATCTTCAGTCCTAAAAATATTAAAAAATTTTTAAATCCGAATTTTTGGGGGTTAAAAATAAAAAAATTGTCTTTCTAAAGATTCAGCTTTCAATATTGTGACATAGGCATACGATATCAGAATTTATCATGAGATTTGATCCTTATTTATCCCCTGAAAATCCGGATTTTCATACCTCCTTTTGAATCTATTGAAACTGCAAAATTTCAGTTTATTTATCTGATATCTTACTTTGATCTTTAAAAAAATCAACTTGTTGAACCTCTTTATATCATCTGTAAAATTATCTTTTTTATAAGTGGTTTATTCTTTGTGAAATTTTCAAGGTCTCTAAATTCGATGATTCATTTTTCCTTATTTTTTGAGTTGATAACCGCAAGGTGTCAGAAATCCCTGATTTAAGAGCCCAGATTTTATCCCTAGATGTCGATTTTTCCTATGCTTTTCTTGAGGTTTTTTTTTTTTTAAAGATTGTCTATTTTTTCGAAGGAGAAACGCGGTGCGTACGTGCAAAATAAACCGTATTCAATGAGGCTTGGTTGAATTTCATGGAAGTGATTTGGTTTTGGTCCAAAAATTACAAACATTTCGAGGGCTGACCTTTGAAAATTCGTGTTTTCAGGAAAAATGAGCACCACGATAAAATTGAAATCGTCCATTCTACAGCATCAAAAGCGCATTTGCAAGAGTCGGTTTGAGGTTGACTAATTTTTGCCTTCATTTTCTTTAATAACATATTCAAAGAACTCGAAATAAGTTGAAAAATCGAAATTTTTAAAATTTGAAACATTAAAAATTTAGAATTTGAAAAAGTAGTTTGGTCTCAACCTCAGAGAAATACCAGAATATATATTTCAAGAATATAGTTTTCTATAATTTTTGAAACTTACAAAACCAATTATTAAAAAATATTTTAACAAATGGGAGATAAATAAAATGTTCCAGATCCACTGTTTCGCGCTATGCAGTCAGGCGGGTTTAATTGCTTTGGGCAGTCAGAAAGGCATCGTTGAGCTGATCCGCGAGGCCAAAATGACCATGTGCTGGCGGGTGGGGCTTTGAACAATTTAAAAAAAAAACCAAAGAATCGATGTTATGTAAAATTAAAATAATTATAAGCATTTTGAAAATCTACAATTTATCAGGAAAAAAAATGAAAGACTACTCTAGCGTCTCTGCGTATCTATAACCTCTGAAACATGAATTTGGAAACATTCAATTTCAAAGAATTTCTTTAGGATTACGGTATCTCTGCAAATTAAAATATTTAAAATTTAATGAAAAACGCGATATTTTTCAGATAGACATCTCCCTGGTGTCGAAACCAGTCGGCGCGACCCCTTCAAAACTGCAGTGTTTGGAATTCTGTCCTGATGGAGAGGCCCTGATTGCGGCAACGAATGACGGTCTCTATCACATGATCCACGTACCGTCAGGGACTGTTGTCATTACTCGCAAGTAGGCATTTACTATTATTACTATTTTCCATATCAAGCCTGGGAGCACTTGAGTCAGACTCAATAAATATACGGGTATTGAGGAGGTAGGTCGCAGAGGAATTCTGACATAAGTCCTCCTTAGGTCTGTTCATATTTATGAGCATCAAGTATCATAAACTGGAACTGTCGAATTTTTTGAGATATGAGATCTTTGAAATTTACTCTAAAATGGACTATTCACGCACCGTCTGAAAATGTTGCTATTACTGGGAAGTAGAGATTGTTTTTATTTGCAACCAATGAAACAGCGTCATTAAAATCGTCTAATTTCTTTCAATATATGATCTTTGAAGCATACATCACGAGATATGAAATTCTACAAACTTTTGATTAGTTTTTATTTCGTATGTTTCAAGGTTTATTAATATTTGGCAATTTCCTGGACAGCTTATTAGCAAATGTTGTAACTTCCGGTTACTTGATGACGCATTTTTCTACACGCACAAAAATAAACGAATGTGCATTACAAACTACCCGTTGTTTTACGGACTTATAAAAGAGAGTAAAGAGGATGCGTGGGCCAATGAACAAATTTGATATGCTCATTTCCTTATTTTTGCGCGTTTAAGAAATGCGTCACTTCTCATTATCGTCAGGTAGTCGAAATTTCACAATAGTTCGAGCTTTCAAATTAGCAAAACCTCAAAATTTCGATTTCCAGAGCCGGTGATGGTGCGATTACGCAGGCTCGCTGGAGTAGCTCCGTTATTTCTGGAATGGAACGACAAAACTCTGCCGATTCTTATGAACTGAGCCTGGAAGAAAGAGCAGGGATTAGCGTGGAGAAACTGGCGAGGGTAGGAAAATTCATTTATCTAAATTTTTTTTTTTCTATATAAATTATATATTTTTAGTGGATTTTATTTTTTTTCCGGAAAATCGGATTTTTTCAGATTCCCAATGTCGAAGGCGCTGAAGAAAAGAAGCGTTCTGAATGGAAAGACGAGTATATCGTTTCGCTCTACGAAAATCACATCAAACACACGATTCTTTCGCTCATCACGGATTCACTTACCGTAATCCTTTATGCTAATTTTACTTGCTTATTTTTAGTTTCAGATCTGGGTGGTCGCCTCAGGAGTCATGACTTTGACTGTACTTGACATTGAGGATTTACTGAGTAAACTTTCGATTTTTTAAACTTGGTTTCAGTCAATGACTTAAAAAAACAATTTCCAGAAAATATTCCAATTTTTAAGGATTACTGTCTTTTTCCAGAGCGCAATAAGCTGCCTTTGTTCGTATGCAGCATTTACGACGCGATGTATTCGCCGGAATTGAACGGTCTCGTCATTTCCTGCTTTTCTCAGGGAAATCAACCCAAATGTGGAGAGCATGGGGTTAGAGTTTTCAGTTTTTCTCTTCCGAATAGTTGGATTCTTTAAATTCGTTTAGAGAAATGGATTTTCAAAAAGAATTTTTTAAAGGAAAATGGATTTCTAGAAGTTTTTCAGAAAATATTGTTTTTAGAAATTCGGCCTCCCTACCTTACCAAACGATGCGAAAGCCGCCTCTCAAACGCACGTGGTCCTCGTCAATTTGAAGATCGTTGAGTCACAAATGCTCTGGACGGTGGTTGGAAGGTAAAATTTTCAACATGTTCTTTGTTTTGTGGTCTCTTCTGGAATAAAATGATAGAATTGGAAAACATAAATTTCCCTTTTCGAATATGTTTCGCTTTCAATTCATATCAAGTTTTAAGCATCTCTAAACAATCCCGTTGTTAGCGACAATTTGTTTCCAAATAAAGCTTTCCAGATTCATCAAACTCACGAATAGCTTTATGCAATTGGAGAGGATTTTCGAGGCTGTGAAAAAGCACTGGGAAGGCGGGGCTCAGTCGAATACCGGGTGTAAGGTGTGCAAATTTAACTTGCATAAGAATTGCTCTATTTGTGAAATTAAAAAAGAAAGTTCTAAATTCCAATTTTGCAAGAAAAATAATTAACTCTGAAGATGTTTCTTCGTGCAGAAGTGATTTGGCCCTATTTTACGGTTTCAGAAAGGTCTTTCAATTCTGGACACGACCAACCGAGACGTTCTGGTTCACCTCGGGCCCTGTTTGGTGACGACCATTTTGTCAGGTAAATTTTTACCCTGTTTTCCAAGAATTAAGATTATCTTTGATTTGAAAAAGTCGAAATTTGATTACAGGAGAATGCGGTCCGAGGGCGACGAATCAATTCTGTTCCGGAGACAGCGATCAGAGATTCTCGCAGCTAAGGGAGTTCGCTGAAAAGACTTTCACGTGAGATTTGGAAAATTTTCATTTTCTAAAAATATTCGAAAGTTATACAGCTAAATGTCAAGAAAAGCTATATAAAATGAAGTTTAGAGGTACTATGACATTAACTTGATGTAGAGATAAGTCTCTGCAAGTTTAAAAAAGTTATTAAAGAAAAGCTGCATTTATGAATTTTCAGGGAGGTAATTTCGATGATCCGCACCGACCTGGGCATGGTGTCTCGTCTCATCTCCTTTCAAACCTCTCAAATCTGCGCAGATCTTGACAATTTCGCCCAGAAATTCCAGGAGGTCGATCCGGAGTAAGCCATTTTCCTTCTTAATTCTCAAAATACGATATTCTCGCCTATTTTTAAATTATAGAGAAAATGCTAAAAATTAACATATACAAGTCATTATGGCGTATTTTATCTTGCATGTGTTTTTGTTTAATTTTGAGTTTTCAGGCAGTACCTGTTGCCAGTGTGCAACGAAGACGTGAATGTCTACCCGTACGGAGTGAAATCAAACGAGCCACGTTTGGGGGAGGAGGGTATGATTTTTATTTTTAAAGATTTTTTCTATTTGGATTTTTCAGTGAACCCGAACGACAATGCTCGTCTCGCTATTGGGCAAGAGCTTCTGAGCGCTGCTAACGGATTAGCCCTGAAGATCGAGCAAATGTCCTACGTCTCGGTGGCCAATCTGTAAGATTTCTCGATTTTTATTTTTGCGAGCAAATTTAATAGTTAAAGAGGAATTGTGACTTAGAGCATGACATTTAACTTTACAAGAAAATTCGTTGTTGGGAAAAAGCTGTTTTTAGAAGGAACCTGTCGAATCTGATTCGATGGTTGAACACTATGCCATTGCTATATCGCGACACGAAAAACATGCTCAAAACGGACATCAATGCCAGGAGCAAACGATGCGAGATTGATGAATTGATAAGGGCAAGGAGTTTTGAAAATCTAGAGATATTTTTTCTGTAGAAAATTCGATAGAAAAATAAAAGAAAATCGATTTCAGTACGTGATTTACGCGTTCGTCCGGGATCCCGAACTAAAGCAGTTCTACGATTTGGCGCTTGAGGACGTGGACAAATTGCTGGAAGGAATCGATGAGCACTGCACCACGCCGACTAACATGGAGCCGGTAATTTCTATATCTTTGAAAATGACCCTATTTCCTCAGAATCTAATCTTATTTAAATCACCCTAGCTCATCTTCACTATTTGAAAATCTATTTGATGTACAGTATGTGAGTTTTTATCTGAGGAAACTTATTCTTCTATTGTATTTTAATTTTAATTTTCAGGATCAAAAATGGTCCTACTCTAAATCGAAAGTCAGTCCTATGGATCTCAGTGAAATGTAAGAATTTTTTTCGAAAAAAATAGAAAAAGTTGAATTTCAGGAAATCTGGAGAAGCCCTTTCGAAGCTGGTAGCTTTATCGCAGAAATAC
The DNA here is from genome assembly GCA_002287525.1 of Diploscapter pachys. Lineage (NCBI taxonomy): Eukaryota > Metazoa > Nematoda > Chromadorea > Rhabditida > Rhabditidae > Diploscapter > Diploscapter pachys. Next base: position 128,894 of record LIAE01009773.1, read on the forward strand.
GATCAATATCCGAGCAGGGACGGCGAGATGCCGAACGGCACTTTCTCCAAACATAAACATGATTGTGTAAGTTTCTATTTTTAAATTAGTGATCTAAAAATTAGAATATTTTACCTACCTTTTTAATTTCTTTCAAAAATCCGAATTTTCAAAGTATGAGCATGGTTGTATGAGTTTAAAATTGCAGTAACTTTAAAAGATGTCAAAATATCATAATTTCTAAATTGTGGAGAGAACAAGACATTTCCAAAGTGATCCTAATTTTAACAATCACTTTTTCCTATTTACAAAAAGTATTTCCAGGTCTCCTCTTTCTTCTGCCCTAAACTCGATGAAAATTGCATTGAACTACTCGAGAAAACCTGGCCCTGGGACGAGAACTACCCAAGGATCAATGGTCTTAATTTTTCAATAAAAAATAGGAAATTTGAAATTTTTCAGATTTGGAATCCTTCAAGAAAGCCGGCCTGAAAAAGTGCATTGACAATATTTCCTCGGTGCTTTCGAAGGTCGAAAGGGTGCTTGAGAATTTCACCGATCCTAAATTGGTAGGATTTTTTGTCTAATTTTTAGCATTATTTCTGGGATTTTTAATTTAGGTTTGGATGTGTGAAATCGCTTCCGATATGAAACACTTGGGATTCGAGACTTTTCGAATGGAAATTGTTTCAGGTTTTCAAAATTAAAAAAACAAAAAACATCATTTTTAAGGAAAAATAAGAAATTAAAAGAGATGTTTGAAAATCAGGTCTAGGGAGAACTTATGTCAGGATGCCTCTGCGACCTACCCTCTAATAGTTCCTTCAGTTTTGTATCTCTGCCTTGAATTGTCAAAAAATATTCTCCATTCTTGATGAAGTCATGAAGTAAATATCGCTCTTGCGACCTACCCCCGTATATTTATTGTCTGGCTTAAATGCCCCCGAGGTCTGAAAAAACATCGAATCTTCAGAGGACCGCATCCATTTGGTCGGAGTCCATTCGACTTACCTGCACTCCCTTTTGATCACCCCATCAGACGAACAAGACCCAATCAAGGAAATTGCCGTCTGGGAGGTTAAGGTAAAATTTCCCATTGTCTAGGTGTGATTAAACATGCGTAATTTCATCTAATTTATCGTTATTTTAAAACATGATTTTAAAAAGATATTTCTGAAATATCGATTTTATGTTTTGCAGATTGACATTTTCCTAGCTTGAAGAATTTATGATTTGTTTGAAACGTATTCTGAACACCTCATACAAATCGTCTTTTAATATCTTTTGACTTTAGGATACGGTAGCCGAGCTATCTGAGGAGAAATCGAATGAAGGCAACGAACAGAATGTCAAACCGACTGATTTTCGGAGAGAGGTAAAAATTCCGAAATCGTGAAAATTACAAATTTCCAATTTTCAGAACAAAGAGCTCGGAAAATTGACTTCCTTCATTTCTGGCTTCCCGATCGGCAGGGACACTGTAGCGACCGCGTGCTTGGCGAAATTCGAAACTTCCAGTGGGGTCGAGCAAAGGCTGATTTTCAAGGAGAAACTACTCGATGATGCTTGTGGCATTGACATGGTTGAATATTTTCCTATTTATTTTAAAAATATCATTTCATTTCTCCCTTCTACTTTCATGTGAAGGGCCTTTAAAATGGTGATAAAATTGAGATTTTTCCCGAATTTAGACAATTTTTATCAAGCTTCTTTGAAGAGAAAAATATTGAAAATGATAAAACTGATTTCTTAAGGAAAGTTAAATGAAACGTCCTATCTTCATTTTACTTTCGAGAAAAAATAGGATTTTTCTAAAATATCACAAATTGATAAAATTTTTCAGGACGATGAATCCTTCGAAGGCTGTACTTCCGGTCAACTTCAAGTGCGGGGTTGGCGAGCGTGTGCGATCTCGTCGAAGGCAAGGCAGCTGACCGTCTTTCGACTGAACGAACCACCTTCCCCAGTGCAAATCAACCAAAGGCACAGCGGCGTGTTCATGGAGAGGAAATTTTTTGACAAATCGTCGACTTTCTAATTCTAGGATTTTTTTAAAATTTGTTCTTCAACTTATCTCTGATTTTACCTAAATCGACGCTTAAATCTTATAAGCTTTTTGATAAATCGTCGACTTTTAGAGATTTTTTATCTTTCTTTGACCTGTTTTCGATCTTCCCTAATTTTATCTTCAAAAGACGCTTGTTTTTGACAATTACTCTACTTTTGAAAGAAAAACTAATTTATTTTTCGATCTCAAACTATCCTTATTTCGAAAAAATGCGAAGGTAACTACAACTTTAAACGGGAATAAATTCTGTATACAGTACCGAGCAAAAGCATTTCACATTTTGCATAGTGGCTAATTAAGACACCTGCTATACGGATGGTACATGAAGTGTTGTATCGGTCAAATGAAACGACAGTTTGTGTGTTGAAAAAATGGAGAAAAAACGAGAGACGCAGAGGAAACTGCGTACTACTCTTTCTATTTCTCCCCGCTAACCCTTTTTCTGTACTCTAGCCTCCTTTGCGCATAGTCGTGACGCGCATTTTTCGCAAGGCGCCCTTTAACATACGAACTATCACTTCATTTGACCGATACAATAATTCATGCACCATCCGTATAGGTCTTAATCACTATGCAAAATATGAAATATTTTTATTGGTATTGTATATCACCTGAAATTCGAATATAATTCCTTATAACACGATAAGAACGGCTTTGAATAGCAGGATAACTTATCTTTATCTTTCATATTTTACTATTTCTTTTGAGTTTGCTCTCACCGTGATGAGAGATAGTGGGGTTACAATAGGGTGAAAGATAGAGGGGAGGGCAAGAATGAAATAGCACGGCAAAGAGAAAAGTGCGGGTATGTGCAGGTGCAAACATTATACCCTCCTTATACCCGCATTTTATCGATTGCTCCCTTATTTCACTACATTTTTCGTGAATTTTACATTTTCATATTTCGCATACTTAGGGTTCTCAAGCTTCGCCCCTTTGCAAAAAAATAAAAAAAAAATAGTCGCACACAACCACGCACAAGCGATATTTCGTTTGAGAAAATGTATTCATTTTGAGTGACGCATTTTTGCTATTTTTCGGTCAGAAAATTTCCTTTTTTCTTCACAGAACACTTATTTAAAACCCAGATCATTTTTATGTGCAAAGATTTATGCAAGAATGAGACTTGGCATATCCACTTGAGGGCCCTACGCATACTGTCAAGAGCTGACTATTGTGCGTATTTCATTAAAAAATGCGCATTACAATTGAACTTTTCCTCTTGTGTTCCTCTGTGCGCTCGGCGCATTAGCCAGCTCTCTCGAAGGTCTTTCCCACTCAATCCATAGTCACGCAACCAAAGAAAACTTTTCACAAGTCATGATTTAAGAAAGTGAACTTTGAAAATGCGATCCTTTTAGATGTTCAAAATCGAAGTTGAAGAGGAAGAAAATTTGTTGGACAGGCAAATTCCGGAACAAATCCCGAATGATGCGATTTGGCAGATGCTGTTTGAGAAAGAGAATGAACAGGTAATTTAAGTTTTTAAAATGTATTATTTTTGGAGAAGATCACTTTTACAAAGTACCACATTTTTGTAGAATACCCTACTTCCAGGTCGGCATCTTCGTGGGAAACGATCATTCTCTCCCGAACGAACCATCCACTTCCCAAAACGGAGCAGAAGATGTGAAGGGCCTGAGAGACATCATGCAGAAATATGGAATGGTAAAAAATACTAAAAACTGAACTGATTTAGTCTTTCAGGTTGATGAATCTCGAAAGAGTATCTCGGAACAGGGTCCTTTCGTATCGGTTCTCACTTGCAGTGCCGAAGTTCAGAAGTGGATGCAGAGGACGAGAGATGAAGAGAGGATGAGGGTAATTTAAGTTTTTTTTTTTAAATTTTATTCGGAAGTTTTTTACTTGATCATAACTGAAACTATCTGAAGAATATTAGAAAAATCTTAAAATTTGAACAAACCTCAACTTATTCGAATTACCTGAATTTTCAGTTCATCTGTACCTCCCCTTGCGGTATCACAGGCTTTTCGAAGGTCTATTTCGATCCGAATGGAGACGTCAAGCCGACTTTGGAATTCCAAACTATCTACATCAAGTGCAACCATGCCAATCCCGAATGCAACGCGGTTCTGTCGAATAAGGGAAAGGGAGGAAGACATATTAGGTAACTTTATTGTTTGAGACTCTTATAGAAAAACGTCAAGAAATTCGATAAAAGGAAAGTTTTCCAAATGTTCTTTTCTAGCAGATTTTTGTATTCTTGATAATTGCTCTTAAACGTCTAGATATCCAGAAAAAATGATTTTGTCTTTTCTTAAACTCGTAAATTATAAAACTTCAGTGATCACCGCAGAAGGCACCAGAAGAAAGATGGAATTGAAGAAGGACCAAAGGAAGTGAAAGAACCCAAAGCCAAAACGCCTAAACCTTCTCAAAAGTCTTCCAAGAGAAGAGGCATGACGAAAAATGAGGTATTCGACAAATTTTATAGGACCAAAGAAACCACGATCAATTTTAGGTAGAAGATGAATTGACAAGGGTCCTGGGCCAATACGTGGTCGAAAGCGGGTGCTCGATCGACGATCTGTACACTGATGCGTTCATCAAACTCGTCAGGGATTTAATGCAATTGGGGTATTCTTGCTCTTTATTCACAATTGTTAAATCTCAAGAAATCAAAATATCAAAATAGCGCAGAAAATGAACTCTATACATAGCATTCCTCATAAAATTTTACATTACGATATGTTGAAAGAAAGTTCGTAGTTTATAGAATTTTCCAAAGTATAATTTCAGAGCCGAACTCGGAGGATCGATATCCGAAGACGACTTCCCCACCGAGGAAGAGCTTCAGCAGGCCATCGAGGAAATGCAAGCGGCGGATAGTGTAAAGAAGATCAAGACTGAGGAGGATTCAGAATAAGTTGTTACTGAGGAAACTCAAATCATCAGTCCTGAAATATATTGTGATATAATTTTGAAAAAGCTCGAGAAAATTCCTTTTCAACTATTTTAGTTACTTGATGATTTGATATTTTCAAGTTGTTTTGCAAAGAAACCACTCCGAGGCTTTCACCGCCATTTAAATTCATATTTTAGATTTTTTTTTTGTAAATTTCTTTTGTGCAATACTCTCAGGAATTTCGAAGTTTATTCAAAGCGAACATATCATAAGGTATTCAAGAACAATAAACTATTACATTTTACATACGTAAGTGCCCCGAGTTGAGAATTGAGAATATCTAAAAGTACGAAAAATCGGGGTAGCTCCGTGAGATTTCCATCGTGAACGGATGAGGCTGCATCAGCTCAAAGGTCTCGATGGTACAAAGTGTTTCGCGCTTGAAAGCGGCTACTTTCTAAAAAAAAGTAGCATCAAATCAATTAAATTTAAACAAAAAAGACTGGCTCTGCATCACGAAATTGTCCAAATTAACTAAGCCTCGTCTTATGCTAATATCAGATCAACTAATATAGGGTGTTATATTTCAAATCAACTAACTAAAACTAAAATAAGACGAATTAGCATAAAAAATACCTGCACATTACAGATCCTGAGCAAGATATCAGCAAATCTTGTAGCCGCTTCAACTTGATCAGACATTTTCTCTTGTAAATGTCGTCGAAGACAATCGAGTAAACGTTTCCGCTTAGCCGCGATTAATTGATGAGCGTGATTTGTTAGGGATAGACAGTCTGAAAATATGTAACCACATTTTTCAAACCTAATGCCATAAAATTCAGCAATGATACAAAGCATAACACGAATGAATGAGTGCATCAAACAGTCATAAATACACAGAGAATAGAAATTATAACTAAATCTAACTCCACGTTTACCTGGATCATAGAATATAATAGCCTGAAGTAAGACGTATTCTGTCCGCGTTAGTCGCATTCTTCTGATCGGAACGAGGATGTCGTTGATCACAGCTACTACAGTAGGGATTAATCCAGCACAACCACGGTTCGTCACCGCGTCCGCGGCGGAACACGACGCTACGTTTCGGAAGCTTAAAATATTTCATTTAAATTTATCATCGCTTAAGATTATTATATAGTTTACATTTGTAGTGGAGAAAGGCTTAAAATTTTGACTATAAAAATTAGGTGACTTGGACTTTGATAATAAGAAAAGTTAAGAAAGGGCATTTTTAAATATATAGAAGAAATACAAGATAACGTGATTTATTCAAATTTAATTTATACCCGCTCAGCCCATCCGGAAACACAATTCTATCCGTATATTTTTCCGGGGTATGAAAAGCTTCTGCCAAGACCAGATTGGAAAATGCGGTATGGATGAATAGCCGCTTTTGGTCGTCGAGGTTCAATCTACTGAATACCTACAAATAAAAATATGTCCACGATTTAAAAGAAAAAAGATCGTACCTCAAAAGACTTGGCCCATTCAGCTAAAACCGACAATATTTTGGCTCTCCAGTATGAGAAATTCGTCGGATATTTGGGATCCATTTTCTTATTGGCGAACTAAAAGATAAATATTATTCCGGAAATAAAATGATCTACAAAGCCTTATATAGCAATGTTAGATATATGGATTGCAATTATTATTGTATGATCGAAATAAATGGTGTTATCCGAAGCTGGGTGTGTTACCTTCGAACTCACTTTGGTAAATGCGTCCTCGAAAGCGATATATCCGCTGTTCAATGCTTCATGAATTGTCGTGTGAATAGGCATTTCGGATGAGGTTAGGAGGGCTTGATAGCTAAACAAATTCAGTTGCATTTGGAATTTGGTAAATTTGATTATTTGACTTCTATCGCTTTTCTGAAATGGGAAAGAAAAGCAATTTGGGCTTAGGGAAAGGGTCTCATGATAAAATACTTTAAGTCTAATTCATTATTAAGTGCATAAACAAAAATATCGCTATATCTTGATCTTGAACAAATAAAATAATAAAATGAATTTTTAACGATATTATCCCGTACCGAGATTCTTTATCAAGTAGTAATTCAATTAACGGGTCCACAATAGCAGGTGGCCTCATATCATCGTCGTTCTTACCGGCTGATTTACGCTTTCTGCGTCGTTCCAAGCATAATTCTGTAATTTATACCAAGGAATAAGATATGATAATTAATCATTCCTTAGATTTTTAACTCGTAGATCTGATTTAATTAACTATCAGCGAAAGCTTGTAAATTAACAATGTTACAATTCCACTCCGTTAATTAATGTTAGTAAATCGCTAACACTTAACAATTAAGCAAATGCTCAAAATCTTCTATTTTCCTAAACGAATCCAAACCTGTTCGATCCATGCCAACCAATATGCACTTTTTATATCGGCAATGTCTACATGAACACCGCATAGATTTATCGATAACACAATCACCATTTCCTTTACACGAATAAGTACGATTCTAGAATCACTTAATTTTTAAAGTAATTCAAAACTAATGTTCCTACTTCCAAAACTACCCGTCGAAAGAACGTTTTGCCTGAAATATAAACTTAAAATTTCTTCGAAATTCGAAAATCTTATTTTCTTACACCCGTTACAAGCCGGCACTGAATAGTGAATTCCTGAGGCGTCGTCGTCGCAAACGACGCATTTTTCTCCTGAATTAGACAATTAAATATAGCATTAAGTTCGGTTTATCAATAATTTCTGTGTTATACCTTTTAATGATACTCTATCAAAATTGTTGGAGAATTATCGTTGTTCAATAATTTCATATTTAAATGAATAACTAATTCATTTACCCGGATTAATAGTCTTCCTCGGATTAGGGTCACTTTTCTCGCCGCTCAAAACACTATCATCTACTTTCATGAGATCATTGAAAACTGATTGACTACTCGAACTGGCCATTCGTCGTTTATAGGCGTCGTCGTAAAATTGTCGGTCACGTTTCAAGATCCAGGCGAACTTAATTCATTTAATTAAAATTACGGTAATTTAATTAATGGCAACCTAGACAAGTCGCTACTTCGCAACCTACAAAATAGTACGGGAAAAGATATCTTTCTGCCTTGCCCTATATCCTTAACTATGGGTAACGATATGACGAAATAGCGACTTATCCAAATTACCTAATTTAATTAAGTTTTGCAGAGAAAAATTTTAATGAAATGGTAGCTTATTTACTTAGATTTAAACTCAGAAAGATAACTTAAAATTTATACTTAGGGACCGCAAACTCCGCTCTCTTACATTTGTCGCTTTTGTTCAAAAAGTGGGAAGCAAGTACCCTTCAAAGTAGGTGAGCACAAAAAAGCACCATTATATTCGATGAACGACTCATAGAAGTGAACTTTGGCCAGAAAATTATATCAGGAAGTGTCTGTACACACTCGTGATCATATAGGATAACAAGGGGTCAAAATGTGTTCGTTTTTGATAACTGCTTTCGATGGCTTCTTTCCGGTCAAAAATGGTTTTTATTTTTCTCCACCAATATCTCAGTTACATCGAATTTGGTAACTTGAAGTAATAAATTGTTGAAAACTATGAATGTGTGCAAAACCATTTGCGGTCCCATTTATAATTCATCGAAAACAATGAAAGTAATGAATGCAATTCAAGAACGTGATAAAAGTGAAATATAATTTCCTTTCTCAAGGTCGAATGATAGCAGAACTTTAGCGAAATTTCGCACGCGCTTTCAGTTTTGCTTTTCTTTGATTAAATAGTGTTTCCATGCTTCTTTCCTTCGGATTACGGTACCTGATCTTCGTGAATCGCGTCGCTCCGCCCATTTGTCGTTTCAGCAGCTTGGCTCTGGTGTGAACTCATCGCCTGAAACGCGAGTGATAATATGTTCTTAGAATCGGATTTAGCGGGGTAAATATATAAGTACAAGGGAAAACGGGCTATGACAGAGATCACACGGGAATACAATCTCACAGATTAAATATGGGGTTTCACCGAGTATCAAAGAGTAAACCAGATGGCTTTGCGAGTCTATCCCTCAACGTTGTGAAAGATAGGCTTATTCACCTTTAAAGGGAGTAAACCAGAGATCATTTTCGATGGAGAGGCAGATGGAAACTATCAATTCACGGGGAGACTTTTAAATTTAGTAAAAATTCAGTTTTGAAAAAAGGAAAATCGAATCAGTTACAGTAAGAATTGAATAAAATTTAGATAAATGAAAAATAAAAGACATCGCAATAACAATAGCGCTAAAATAATAGACCCTTAATGCAAAGAAATACGAAAATAATTTGCACCCTAGCGTATTTTTAACTGGAACATAGTATAGATTAAGCTTATGCATAAATCCTCTTTTTCTCTGTCCACTTGCTATTTTGCACACATTTCATAATCCCGCATTAGGAATGCACATAGGACGATTATCATTTGATATCACGGAAGATAAAGGCTTTCATAAATATTAAGAAGATGTCCCAGTCGGTTTTATCTTCCTGCTCTTAAACATAGGGGAATAGCTTGGTAATATCCAAGATAATCCTTTAATAACGCCGTGATCTTTGTAAAAAGACATCTTCTTCAAGGTACAAATGAGACTCTCATCCTACAGTATACCTCCCAAAGCAAAATACATTTAGCAATTAAGAAATATCGAAATGGTGGAATTTAACCACTACACAAACATCAAATTACGACGGAATTTGAAGATTTATTTTTAGTCTTGAAAATTGATGACTAACGAATAAAATCAACAATACAAAAATATGAGATCTTTAAAAAAATAATACCCAGAAAATAAATAAGTTTAGGTACGATATCTTTCAGAATAGAATAATCTTAACCACTTCTTATGGCTTTCAATATTTATTCTATCCCCACAAATTTTTGTGCAAGATCAAATTCAACGGTTTTTAGGCAATAGAAAGCGTGATATGTCAAGGAATAATAACATAACTAAATTGGGTTGGAAGTTATTTGTATCACAAACGAGGTGACTTGTATCAAAATTTATGAGGAAAGTTCCAGAACTTCGGCACAAATCACCCTCAGCCCAAGCAGAGATTTTGATAAGTAAAAAAAATTCACGACGAAGTGCTGGGCTGATTTCCACTTTCCCCTTGATTTTGCTCAGCCGGTTCGGAGCAGAAGTGCTTACCGACGAGTCGCTGCAGCTCCTCGTGCAGATCGCGCACCGTGCACTCTGCCAGCGCCGTGTTCTTCTCGGATGCGAACGTTGAGCCTAAAAATTAGCATAAATTCAGAAAAAACCATTTTTTGAAAAATATAAAGTATCAAAATCTTAAAAGAATTAGTCAAAATTGAAGTAATTTTAAAGGAGATCTGAAAAAACAAGATAACAAGACATACGAAATAGTATAGGGTAGGGGAAAGTATTATGAGCTTCTCTTCTAACACTATGTCGCCGTCTTGTTTTCTCAGGTTGCTTTTTTCAAGCCGAACATTTGGAATGAAGTACCCTTCAAACCCAAAAGGTCATAAAAGACCTAGTCTAGATCGACGATACATTCGATAAAACGGTTCTGTGCAAAAATTCTACCACAAACCGAGGTTTGGCATATCTACTTTGGGACCCTACTCATAAGATATTGAAAACCAAGTTATTTTTAAAGAGAATTTGATGAAATCAAAAATTACCCTGATGCGCCGCTCCGACGCAGACATGAGCGAGGTACTGCAGTTGGGCGCCCAGTTCGGACTCGATGGTGTTGAGCGTGCGGCGAAAGCTCTGCGACGATTCCTCCATTTTTTGCTACAAATTCGCTCCTTTATCAAAATATTCATTTCTATTTTGGGAAGGTCAACTTGTTCATTTCCAATTATGACTAAATCACTTCTACCTTTATTACCTTTCCAATACATTTATTATTCTGACTCATCTTCATATTTATTCACTTCATTTCAATCAATTCTAAATCCCTCTCAAACTGTATAATTTATTCAAGTAACTTATTTATTTCAACCTTTAAATTAATGCAGTTTTCCTTTATCAACATTCGGTTTAAAAAATGATCAACTTGTATGTTTAACTTTACAATAACATAACCTTGCTGATCTGTTTATCCTTGGTGAGTTCGCTAATGCAACTCTGCGCGTTCAACAGCAATTCGTCGATTTTCTTCTCGACATTCGCGATGGCTTCCAAACGCTGCTGCAGGTTCGGAGTGGGTTCATAAAATGACATTTCCTGGAAATGGAAAGGCTTACTGTAACTTCAAAGAGGAAAGGATTGCGGTAGGCTTAAAAATTTGAATACCTAAAGTTGAAAAACACAGATAAAATATATAAGATTTTTTTGTAGAAAGAATTTTGCAAGATAGATTTGATACGTGAAAATTATTCAATGTTTCAGAAAAAATAACGGAGAATATAAAATAATGATAATGAAAAGTTGGGATATTTGGTTTAGCGACTATTAGAACGCTATATCTTCAAAGAATAGGAAATGCTTCCGTAAACGTTTATTCATATACAATTTATTTATTTATATGTATTGACTAAGCACATGTGAGTTAACGTATATAGAATTTTCTAGTGAAGACACAAAATGTTGATGAAATGACAGATAAATAGGTCTTCAAACCATGACGATGCGGTTTTAAAGTTAAAAGCACATTTCTTAGAAGGAAAAGCTTTGCCGAATAAGATTTTTACAACGTGGATAAATAAAATTGAATCACAATTCGGAAACCCCTAAACTTGAATTTTAGAGCTGAAATTTAAAAGAAAGTTAGATTTTTAAAGAACAGGAAAACATGTAAGGCATTTTAGTTTGCACTAATTTTCATGTGCATGAAAAGCACCCAGAAACTTTTCTTTTGAAATTGCTAGTGAAAAATCAGATATTTGGAGCATTACGTAAAAAATAAAATGATAAAAATCAATATTTTATCATTTCATAAAAATAAGCGAATGATTATAATTGAAAGCAGAAGTACACTTTTATATCGTTTTCCCCCAATTTTTCTTTTCACAAACTCCGCCCACTTTTAAACCAACTGAAAGGACGAACAATGAAAATAAATTATTGCTGTAGAAAAGGAAAGATTTTCGAGGGAAAATTCGTAAAGCCAAATATGGATCATCGATCTTTTCTTTCTTCAAACTAGTTGCTTTTTAATTGATTTTCACACTTATAAAGCCACTTCTTTTTTCTGGATATAAACTCAAGCGAATTTGTTCAAAACAACAACCCTTTCTAAGAAGACATTGCTCCTTTGTTATTGCAACTAAAATTCAACATTTCTTTCACAAATTCAACAAAAAATACTACATAGCACATTCGACTTTATAAATTCTCCCCAAAGCCTCGAAATTCAAATTTCTTACCCCTCAGTATCCTCCCCTGTTGTTGACCCTGACGGGTTTAGGCGGAGGGGGAAGTTCGTTGAGCGAGAGGAACTGGAATCTGTTCAGCGGGTGGTAGGACTTGTTGTGCTGGTGGTTTGTCTCATTCATCTGATGGCCTGCGCCATATCCTTGATTATATCCACCGTGACCGTGGAGGTTATTTGCGGGTGCCTAAAATATTCAATTTTATTTTGTTCCTAAATTCACGAATATTCTTAATTTTTTATTTTAGACATTAGATGTTTCAAGAATCTCGTAGAGCATTCAAAATGAAAGTACAAACGATGGTCGGGGTGGGAATATATCTAATTTTCATGAAAAAAATAAAATTTCAAAGCTTAAAGAAAATCTATTCTTTCGATTTTTTTAATTTCAAAAAATTACCGGTGGGGGAGGAGGAGGCAATGGCGCAGCGCCGTGATTTCCATGAGTTGCGTGATTCCCGATCGAGTGACCGCCGCCTATCGGCTGTCTGGATGCATTTCGAGTGGGCGGGGGAGGAGGCGGCACTTCGTCCGCACGAGTGTTCGCCGCTCTGAAAAATATGAAAATGGGATAGGTTTCAAAGAAATGATAAGTGCTGAGAATGAAAATGAGGATTCCGGTAGCTCATCAAAATCGACTCGAACTAAAAATAAGTCAACTTGAAGAAATGATGAAGTCTCACGAATCACTTTGCCAGAAAATATGTTTCAAAAGAATCATCAGTTTCGTTAAGCAAAACGAAATTTTGATACTCCCTCGAAACCTGCCTGATCGAACCAAACTCTTCACAACCCCTACCTCGAGATCTGCCCAAATTGCTGATTCGGAAGACTGTTCTTGGGCACGGCAGGGGGCGGTGGGGGTGGAGCCATGGGCCTGGAAATGTGAAATTTCCGCATGCTCTTTTCAATCCTTAAAATTTACCTAGCTGGTGGAGGTCCGATGGGTCGGTTGATTGGCGCTCGAATTGGGGTGGTTTCTCGGGAGAAATCCTGAAATTTTCAACGTTTTTAAACAGTCAGGAAAATCGTACCGATGCTTTTAGAGATTTATAAGATTTTGAGGAAAGCTTTTTTCAAACAAGTAAGACAAATGGAAAAGATATAAAATGTCCTTTTCGAATCGATAAAATTCAGAAAAGAGGCTAGAATTTCAACAACAAAAAAGTTTCGCACCTCTGAGCTTTCACTTCTTCTCAACTGCGACGCAGGTACTGTGGAAATGTCTCCCGAATTTTGCCGCATAGGTCGCATGGTCCGGAATTGTTCACGATTTCCAGCAGGTGGATTGGAGCCGATCTTTAAAAAGTGAAATTTAAAAAATTTAATTTTCAGAAAGACATGATTTGAAAATGTTTCAAAGAATGCATAAATTCAAATGAAGATAGCGCGAAGACGGTTAGCTTGTGAATATGTACAATTATCGCAATTATACGAAATTTTGTTGAATATGTTTCAAAAATCCATAAATTGAATGAAAGTTCTGATAAAAGTGCTCAACTTCAAAAGTTATCTAATTTATCAAAAATCTATCAAGTTTTTAAAAATAGATATAGAAGATCAAAGTACCTGCGGTTTGTTCATTTGCGATGGAGGCGGAGGAGGAGAGGGCTTGTTGGATTTGACCGCGCCCATCGACGAATTGTTCTCCATCTGGCCTCGGTTGAACGACGGCTTCGGGCCTGAATTTTTAACTTTCCAAAAAAAATCAATAATTAAAAAAAAAATTACCCATGCCCGGCATCGGAGGTGGGGCGGGGGGCTGATTGTGAGAAATTGAGGAGTGATCTGAAAATTTTGAAAAAAATAGAATAAATAAATACAAATTTCTAACTTCAGAATAATTTTTAAAGAGCAAAAAATAATATTTAAAGGTAGATTGAATTTTACCCGCTGCTGCGAAGCTCTTCTTTTTGTTGTCGCTGGGTTTGAGCGGGACGCCATTTGCGAACAGGCCGCCCATGCCTCCGGACATCGGTGGACGAGGAGCCGATCCGCCGGAACTCGATGCCGAACCAGACGAGCTCGGCCCGGAGGAGATAGGACCACCGCCGCCAGAGCCTCAATATTTAAGAGTTGTTCTCGATTGTGAAGGACAAATATTAGGTCATCCAAGAAATTCTTGGAATCAACAAAAATCGCATACATAATTGCCTCGTTGTTTTAATTGGAAAGCTTCGACGTTTATTCTTTTAATTCTAAGGAACTATTGAATGGGCTATTAGGCATGCTTCAAAATGTACATTTAACATTTTTCAAGATTTAAATAGTTTGAAAATCAGCTCATTTACAGGAATTGAAATCATACCTCCTTTCTTGACTGAGAGCAGCGGATCGGACCTATCATTCGTGACAGCCTTCTTCAGGCGAGCGCCTTTCTAAAGATAAAAATAGGTATTTCCCGTAAAACTCAATATCTGCTCAATGCGTAGACTTGGGACCTTTCCACCGTAATCACGGTGCGGTGCGATGTAGTTACGGTGGGAAAAATTTAGTTGAGCTGCGATGCGGTGGCCGAATTAATTTCGTACCTGAATATCCGACAGAAGAGCGTTTCTGGCCGTACTTGGGGGCGGGGGTGCCGATGATCCGACCAAATTTGGAGGTGGAGCTGAAAAATTCGGTATTTTTCAAAAATTACACATTTTAACTAACGAGGTGGCGGGGCCGGGGGTGGAGGAGGCATTTTTCAGCTTCTTCTGAATAAAAATCGATTTTTCAAAAATTTCACGGAAAATCAATAAAATCCCGAGGAAATACGAACTTTCAAGATCAAAGAGTGCGGCTATTTTTGGAAATCCGGGATAAAGCGGATAGGAATTTCAAGAAAATCTGAGTATTTAACAAGACGATTAAGACTAATTAAATGGAAGTAATTAAGGGGTGATGTCATACAAATTTGGCAAAATGGTTTCGCCCAGCTTTTCGGCCAAATGATGAATCAGTGCCGATTTTTGGAGTGAGTCTATCCAATGTACCAGTTGCAAAATATCGACACCAAAAAGGCGCCAATTTTGACGTAAAATTGGTCAGATTGGCGAAATTTCAATGCACCCCAATGCGCTTTTCACGGCTGCTGTTGTCTCGCAGACTATTTCGCCTTTCTCCGAAGAAATCGCAAAAAAGCGATGATTTTCGCGTCTTTGTCATGCCACATTTTATTGTCGACAGATTTTTTAAGATTGTCAATTTTCTCGTTTCCGAAGTTTCTTGAAACCAAGTTATTTTCTGTTTTTTTTATTTACATGTTTTATTTTTTCGAGGATAATAATTTATTCAGACTTTTGTTCTTGAAAGTTAGCAATTTTTCTGAAAACTTCTTTGAAGACATTCGAAACTTTGTCAATTTGCAACGATCAGTTTCGCAAACTTTATTTCGAAAATTCTAAGCGTGAATTTCTTAATCGAAAGTCGATACTTTGAAATTTTGAAAACCGCTTTTTTAAGTGGCTTGATTTGAAAGTTGCTGATCTTGAATGCTCTACAGATGACATCCTTATCGGGATTTTTTGACTCGATCGATAAAATTTGTACTTTTCGTTATGAAATGATCGAGGCTGTGCTATCTTTTATTTTACCTTCGGTTTGCTTCTTGCCTTTTCGGGAATTTTATACAAGTCTGCAAATCTTGCTAACTATCATTCTTCTCCCCAAAATTATGAAAATCTTTATATCTTTTTCATTTTCAAGATTGAAATTGTCTAAATTTTCAGCATTCTTAATTTTTAAAATCTGTGTACTATTATTTTCATTGAAAACTCCGCGATTGTCAATTTATTGATTATTTCTTCAGTTTATTCAGGATTTAACCGACTGAAGTTGAAAGATGTCGAACATCGCGTTCACGCGCATCCAGAGGGAGTGCAAGGAGGTGGTGACCAACACGGAGATCGCAGAGACAGGCATCATGATCGAGATACTTAACGACACACTCACCGAGATCAAAGGCACTATTAAGGTAACTAACTCTGGATAATTAGGGTAATTAAGTGAGGGTAGTTAAACGGAGATCATTGGGGAGATAATTTTCTCGGAATTGAGAAGTTCGCAATCTCGTCGATTTTTCGATGACAGCTAGCAAGATAATAGGGATAATTAACGGGAGATAATTAAATTGATAATTGAGGGAACTATCTAAATTTTCGACAATTTTAGGGACCCCCTGAAACACCGTACGAAGGCGGCACATTCGACCTGGAGATCAAAATCCCCGAGACGTACCCGTTCACTCCTCCAAAGGTGAGTTAATTGGGCGATTTAATGAGATAGTTAGGGTAATTAAATAAAGTTAATCAGGGTAATTATCGTGGCCTTTAGGTGAAATTCATCACGAAGATCTGGCATCCGAATATCAGTTCTCAAACGGGCGTGATTTGTCTGGATATCTTGAAGGATCAATGGTAAGGGTAAACTTTAATGAAAAAATTTGAGCAAATAAACTCAGTCTTTTTTGAATAGAATTATAAATAAATAAAAAATTGAGAACATCTATTGTTCTGGTCAAATGAAGTGAAATCTCGTGTGTTAAAAACGCCTTGCGAGAAATACGCGTCAAGAATTTGGAAAGAGGGAGCCTAGGATAGAAAGCACGGAGGGCAATAGAAAGAGTAGTACGCAGTTTCGTCTGCTTCTCTCGCCTTTTTCCTCTATTTTTTCAACACAATTTATCAATTCGTTTGGCCAAAACTAAAAATCGCTATTTTTAATTGTTTTTAGGGCTGCCTCTCTAACTCTGCGCACGGTGCTGTTGAGCATCCAGGCTCTGATGCAGACTCCCGAACCCAGCGACCCGCAGGACGGCGTCGTCGCCAAACAGTATATGGATAAATTCCAATTATTCAAGGTTCGGATTTGTCCTACTTTTTAATATTCGAAAATGAAAAATACGTTGATAGTATTTTATTTTGAGCATGTGTACATGAGAATATAGCATTTTGCTAAAATGTCTATCGATGAATGTGGTGAAACTTGTATTCTGAATTGTTTCGTAAAAATAAAGAAGTGATATTGATAGATAATTTTCATATTCCCATCTTTCGGATAATGCAATAAAACTTCTGGAAACAAGCGATATCATGAAACCTATTCTTTTTAATTTTGAAAATTTCAGTCGACCGCCGAGTTCTGGACGAGCAAATTCGCAAAGAGCCTAAAGGCGGAGAACTCTGAATATCGCGACAAGGTCGAGAAGCTCAGGGATCTCGGCATTAGGGAGGTCAGATTTTTAGAATTATTATTTTTTATTCTGAAGGTCCCTTCATTTTCTATTCATTTTAGGTTAAAAATCAAAGATTTCGTCGATTTATTTCAGGAAGAAGTATTTTTAGCTTTTTTCAATTTCTTCTTTTATTTTTTTTAAGAACTAGATTTTTTCTAACTTTGAAAAAAAACATTTCCAGGAAGAAGCGATAAACGTGCTGAGTTGCAACGACTGGGATCTGAGTCGCGCGACGACGTATATTTTCTCCTAAATGCGTAAAATTCGGCATTCACGCCCCAATCAAAACAAAATCTTCCCCACGGCGAATTTTCTGGAAAAAGCCCCTGGTATTCAAAACCCGTCTTTCAACAATCGATAAGTTTCTTCCCTCTATTTCATTTTTTCCTTTGAAATTACGGTATTCTAAATGATCTTTATTTTTATGAGATTTAATTTTAAATTTAGAATAACGGAAAATATTCCTGTGTTATGGCTACAATCAATCATTAACATTTTGCGTTTTTATTTTTACTTCAACTACTCAAAATAGGTAATTTTATCCCGGTTATGAGATTTATCACAATTTTTGCTGAAAAGTAAAACGACCGAACTTAAAATGTGTTTTGAAAAATTCCGGGGCTCCTTCTATTTATTATTTTTCGTACTTTTGATTTCCGATTTCAGTGCCTATCTTAATTTTTATTTGATGATTTTTATCGAACCTTTGAAATCGAAAATTTGATCAATATTCTTCAGTTTATTTTTATCAATTGTTGCTAAAAATTCAGACCTAGGGAACATTTGAGTCAGTCTCAAAAATAAGTCCTCCCTAGGTTTGACCCTGAATTCTAAAATCCAATACATTTAAACGGACTTCATATTTATTTTGTCTGAAAATCTGGAAATGTTTGATTTTCTGGCTTTTGAAAACGAAGAAAAATCTAAATCATTTCATGAAAAGTATATGAAAATACGTGATTTTAGCTTATCCTTTGCGTCTTGCTATTATCATCGATCTTTTTTTATCATTGTTGTAAGTGATTATTTCGTAAAGTCGATTTTCAGGGGCCATTCTGTAAAATTTCGATTTTTTTAAAATCTGTGCCCTTCAAAACCGTCTTTTTCAACGTTCTCTCATCTATTTAAATTTTTCTTTGAGTAACATAAAATCCCATCAAAATTCTAATTGTGCGAGCATTCACTTAGAGCGATCGGATATAAAGAGTTGGAAAATTGATAGTTTTTTCAGGAAATTTGGTTTTTGGCCGAATGAAATACTTGACAATTTAAGAGAAAATTGAAAAGTTTTCCATAAAAGTTAGTTTTGAACACATCTTTTAATTTTTGAGAAAATGACATTTTTTTTTAATTCAGCAAACAATGTCGACAAAAGCCGAGTGCAGTTCGAAGACGGTGCCCTCGAAAGAAGAGTGCAACCTTCCAACGTCAGGCGAGAAAAAACTCAAACCCTGCTGCGCTTGTCCGGAGACGAAACAGGTCGGATTTTCAAATTTTCCATCCCTCCAAATTTATATCGCTCAAAATTTCTATTTCCCATGTTCCATGTAAATTTCGATGAATGCAAAATCATCTAGAAATTTTAGAAATTCTATACCCCAAATGTTCAGTTTTTCATGGAGATTACAGTCAATGTAGCTTGATCAAAGAAAAAATCATTGAAATCGAAAAATTAGATTAAAAAATAGAGAATGATATTTGTTTAACTTTCAAATCTTCAGGCCCGCGACCTGTGTATAATCGAGAACGGCGAGGAGCACTGCGGACCCCTAATCGAGGCGCACAAGGAATGCATGAGGAAACACGGATTCAATATTTAAAGAAGAGTTTCAAGAAAATCAAATTCAGAAGAATCGCGCAATTTAGTGATTAGATCTAGAAAAATCCCTATTTTTATTTGTTGTTTACTTTTTGAGTAAATAAAGCTTTAAATATATTTTCTTCGAAGATTTAACGAAATTTGAAGGTTTGAAACTTTGGATATTTTTGGATTTAAACATACCGTAGTCCTAGAATTATTGATTTCAGATGACCGACTTATTGAGTAACGAAAGTCGCGACCAACTGCAGCAGATGCAAACCGACGTTGTCAGACTCGACGCCAACGTCAAACAGATCATTCAGAAGATAGTGTACGTCAAATTACCGTAATCCTTGAAAGTTAGAAATCAGTCTTTCTTCTAAATTTGAGAGAATAATATTTTAGACCAAATTAATAATCCTGCAAATTTTGGAAAAGTATCGGAATTTTCAGAGAATCGGTGGAAGACGACCGAAACCTGCTAATCGAGCAAAAAGAGGCAAAGCAAAGTCTGGATCTGCTCAGGGAAACCATCGGTGTGCTCACTTCACTAGTGCCTACCGTAAGAAACATTTGAATTTTAGGTAATTTTTGAAATTTCAGGTGAAAAACCGACTCGAACAAACCCAGCTGAAACTTCAGATCGAGGATTATGAAAAGGTTGGGTGACTTATCTTTAGGCTTGAAAAAATCCATCCTTAGAGCAATTTTTGAAGAAAAAACTTTAAAATTCTATTTTTAGATTTTTTCGTGAAAAAGTAACTTTTTAAGTTTTATTTTAAAAATGAATTATTTTGATTTATTTTTCAGGAACTCAGTCAGAACGCGCTCCAACTGAAATCGGCCGTCAACTCTGCTCGAAAGCGAATTTCCGACGCTCAACGACGAATGCTGTTCGATGAGGGCATTGAGGGCGCGAGTGAGCTCAGAAGACGGACGGGAGATAGAATCAGAGAGGCTGATCAGGCTAAGGTTGGGAACTTTTAATTTTTCAGCAAATGTATGAAAGATAAAAATTTATATCAAACTTCAATAGGAAATTTCCTACTTTCATTTCGATATATGGCTCAAAGAAACAGTCAATTCACTCCATGTTTCGAAAATAAGTGATGCAACTGATTGAAAGGTTCCTGAACATTATTCAATTGAAATTGAATTGGTTCTTATCTAAATTCATGATTGAACAAGTCCAAATTCGATTTTTTTCTGAAATAATAAAATAAAACTCTAGGCGACAGATAGATTGACGGCATTGGTCTCGCAAATGGGCGGCCAAGTCAACCAGAGCGAGAAGACGATGGACTCGCTGATCCACTCGAGTGCGGTGTTGGCTCAGACCCAGGGCGAATTCGAGTCTCAAGGGCAGCACATTCAGGCAAACTTTTTTACCTTTATTAAAAGTACTGGCAATTTTTATTTTGTGAGAGCAGAAATTCAGGTTTTGTTCAGATATATTTCAAACATTGCCTTATGGTTTTTATTCGTTTTTTGTTTTAATCGAAGTTCAACCATGAACAAACAATATCAAGCTCCCAATTTTATGAATCTTTTCAATACTATCGGAAACATGAAATTTTTCAGACCGGTGGAAAATTGCTATCGAAATACGAGCGACGCGAGTTGACGGACAAAATCCTGGTTGCGATCGCGCTGATCGTCTACTTGGCTGTCATGTTCTACATCCTCCAGAAGCGCGTCCTCACCCGGTTTTGGCTATGGTAGACTTTTAAACTTCATTTTTAGATTATTCGAGAAATGTCGATTTTTGAAAAGTTTTCCTATTTATTTTTGTGCATTAAAAACTTCCTGGGAAAACTTTCTCTGAAAGTTTTAAAATAAAATTCAATATTTAGCCCGATTTAGTTCTGGTGCTCTTTAAATTTTCGTTTCCAGAATTATCTGAAGTTTTGCATACATAAAATACTCGGGTCTGTTTTGAATGTGATAAAATATGTAAATTCCTTTAAACTAATAAATGATTCAAGTAGGTTTTATCGTCGCTTTATAATCAAATAAAATGAAACCCTTTCAATAATGACTACACTTTGGTAAAAATCTAAAATCTTTTCAATCTTGATAGTCCAACGATATTGACAATATTACTAGAAAGGCGAATAATATCCGATGAATAAATTTAATGGATCTATGAATCCCTTATATCCTATGCCCCATTATATCCTAGCCTTGTTTCGGCCCATGTAATCCAAATAGGCCGATGGGAAGGACGGAGAGGGTGTCAAGAGGGCCCCCTCTTGTTGATGATAGGCTAGGTGAATGGGAAACAAGTACTCAAATAGGGAATAAAAGGAGTTAGCCGTAGGACCACCCTAGGGCAAAGCGGGGATAATTGGGATTAGAACTAGGACTTTATAGAAAATTGTCAAGGTTTACTGGGTTTTGTAATTTTTGGAAAGAATATGACTTTAAAGAAAAATTGTAGATTTTGAAAAAAGTAATTTGAGTGTTTAGAAATAGGTATTATACTAGGGCGATAGAGACTGAATTAGTTGAAATTTTTAGCGTATTTCACTTTTCAAGAGCACTTTACTAGTCGTAATATTTTCAAAAGCATATTCATTTTTGGAGGATATTTTATCCTTAAAATTCTTGTTTACTTTTTATAGCCATTGGCTATTTTGGCAATGATACAAATCGAAGTGGCATTTGAAATTTTTAGATAAGCTGAGTGAGGAAAGTCGATTTTTATAAATTATAAAAACGAGTTTATTGAAAAACAATTGAAATTTTGCGACTTCCTATTCGTTAAAATCATGTAAAATTCTTATTTTATCACATTTTCTTGAAGTAAAAAAGAAGTTATTAAAAAATAAACTATCTAATGGTTTGAATTTATTAAAAATTCATTCAGTTTGTAGTCAAGATAATGTTGATGGAGAAGAAACTCTGGCCATTCCAAATGCGTGATGAAAAAGTTTTCCAAGAACCTACCATCACTTTCTCTGTGGCAAACCGGCCCTGAGCCTCATTTTGGACTGCTTCTTCTTGACGCGCATCTTGTTTCTCTCGATGAGCACGACGTTCTCTTTCAGCCATTTGTAGTATCTGATCGTTTCGGACTTGGGACTGGGCTGGTCGTACTGCGAGACGTCGTCCAGAAACAACTTGGTCATTCGACGCTCCTTCGCCTTCTCCATGAAGTCCGACTGAACATTTCGGGATCTTCATCAATTTTAGCCTTCTTTCTTGTTACTCTGACATAGTTTCCCATGGTCTTGATAAAAATGAAGCATTTCTTTTCAAAGTTGATCAAACCATCGTGATGAAAGAATAAAGCTTTGAGAGTTTTGATGTCTTTGGAATGCTTCGCAAGTATTAGTTTTTATTTTCTTAGAATGCAGGATATTTAGAAACAACGAGACACTTTCTTAGGGATTGGTATACGATGACGAAAGCAGCTAAACTAACGTGAAAGAAGCTGTACTTCATTATTTTGGGGCTACCAACCTGTGCACACGGCTCGCAGTGCTCGTTCTTGGTGAGCCGGTAGATGACGTAGCCCAGTCCGCACATCCACCAGAGCGTGATCAGACAGATGACGCCGAACAGCGAGGGGACGAGAACTATGGTCTGAGAATGCTAACTCGTATGACTTGAAAACGGTCATTCAGAAATGTCATAACGTCGCAACCTGAGAAAATAGGTATATGGTGAGAAAAGGGTAGGGAGACGCTTTCACTTACACATGCTGGCTCTTCAAGTTGTGACATTTTCTGAATCGTCTTTGAAAACCGAGTAGATTATCCAACTCACCAGTTTGTTGCATCTCTTGCAGAGACCGTTTCTGCTGGCGAAGTCCCTGACGATGTCTCCTCCGAGGTCCATGATTTTGAGGATGTAGGAGTAATGACTTTGATAGCATGATTATTGCAGCATCATCATTTTAATGTAATCAAATTTTCCAACTTCATGGCATACATGAAACATTAGAATATGGTGCATTTATGCATAAGTTTTTAGAGCTTGATTCACATTTCATCGTCGATTTTTTACTTGATCCATTTTATCAAAACACAAAGAACCCTTTTTGTTATCATCATCGAGTTTTTTGCGCATGATTCGGTCCGGGCGTATTTGATAGGCTCTTCCTGATAGATTTCGCACAAAATTAGGTAAGAGAAATAGCTCATCCGATTGAGAGAGCGCAAAGAAACATTCATTCGCGCAGCTCTTGAAGACTTGAAAAGTGGGCGGGGCCAATCTGAGGAAAGATGCAGAGAAAGGGGAAAATAGTGCGAGGGAAAAAGTAAAAGCAAAAGAAATTGCAAGGTTGACTAGGTTTTCCCTTTTCTCTATTTTCTGCTTCTCATCCCTCTTTTCTATCTCCCTCTTTATCTTCTGTCAGTTAGTTTGAGTGACCTGACTGCACACCCATAAAGGACCGATGTGGTGACATTTTAATGCTCACCTTTCGGTTGAAAATTTCGAGTTTTGAAAATTATCTTTTTCATTTTCTGAAGATTCTATGCTTTATATTTTCAGAGTATGCGCCTAATAATTTGGTTTTGCTGTAGAATACTGTACCTGCTTTTCAACTTCCAGTCCGGTAGGTCTATTTTTAAAATTTTAGCCAAATATTTCGTGCCAAAGGGTCATTTTTACACTTCTTTCACGCCCTTTGTTTAGTTGAGAAAAACTTCTTTAAACTCCAAAAAAGAATTTGAACATCTCAAATGCCGTTATGTTTGCATCCTTAATCATATTAGGAAGGATTTTTATCCGGAACTCTTTGAAAGAAAGGTCTTTTTTTGTAACATTTTATGCCCTACTTCAAGCTTAATTATTTTAGCAAAAAGTTCAGCTCTCTTTCTTTCAATGAGATGGAAATTTGTTTTTTTAGTTATCACGCTAGCCCCTTCATTGAAGAATAGAGGGCGCTTGAACTTATGAGAATTCTTCACTCTTTTTGGAGCTCCTTTCAAATTTAAGAATTTCTGGTTTTGACGTAATTTATGCAAAAACACATGAAATTAAAAAAAAAATGAATATGATAAAGTTCGACCGGAAATTTGTTGGCCAATGGAAAAATCAATAGAAATCTTGTTTTCTTAACTCGGCGCTAATCCGAGTTTAATTTCCTCGTTACTCATCATCTATAATTCTTTTTACCCCACTATTTTCGAGTTTGTCTAAATCCTAGAAACTGTGTTTATTCGACTTCTTGGGCTCATTTTTGATTCACCAGAAGCTAAATCGAAAGAGCATTAAGAAAATAGAGACGAAAAATGAAGAAACCCATAAAATAGTATGGCAAAAGAAACTCATAATGACAGCTCTATCTGAGTATGTCACAGTATCGTATTTCAGTGCGCGAAGATAACTAAAAAATACGAGATTTAGAGGGTTAGAAAAAGTTCACGCTTGGATTACTGTAAAATAACCTTTCTTTACAAAAAAAATCTGTAAAATAGAAAAAAATAGAGCAGCTGATAGTTTTTATGTAAAAATACCGCCTTTACAAAGGACAGAAATCATCAGAATATGATCGGATTTGAATAATGAAGGATGGGATTAAGGATTTTCTGTGAAAGGGAGAGGAACTGCTTGAACCCAAGAACAATGCAAAGAGGGCTCTTTTCGGAATAGGATTTTTGGACATCAATCATTTTGCTGGAAACTTGTCGTTTTTAGCATGGTTTATTATAAAGGTCATTTTTCATACTCAAGAACATGAAAATGGACTTTATCGAAATTTCCGATAAGTTTTAAAAAATATATTTAAAGATTTATCTAAATTTGAACTTTGAAACCCCATAAATCTGGAATATCTCAGGATATAAATGATGGAAGATTGATAACCCACATCATTCCTAGAATCTAGCAGTCCTTAATCTCGAACGAACGTGGATATTCTACGAGAATCATCCTAGATTGCGCTCTAGAAGGGCTATTAGTAACTTGTCAAATTTGGAAGAGAATAACAGAGATTGGAATAAAGGAAGAGGAAAGTCCCTTTGGGGATATAAAAGATAAACCCCATGCCTGACCGGAGCCTGAAGTCGAATGTCACTAAATTCTCAGAATATACTCAGGACGAAGCAATTATCTCGATATTATGACGTAATTATTGGATATGTTTGGGATATCAAACACCCAGAATATTTCTGATATCTACTAACATTTTTATAAACTTCCAAATTATTTTGATCACACTTATTTTGAATTCTTTTTATGAAATGCAGTTTTGACATGGTAAAACTTTGGCTTATGATTCAGGTATTGTTCTGGTTCCTCCAATTTCGCGAACATGTCTCGGGAACTAAGAAGTCGGAACTACTGCGCCTTTATTTATACTCGTATATTGCTAGAGATTTGGAATATCTGAGAAATAGCGCTGGAAAAGAAAGAAACTACGTTGCGGTAATCAGTATGCAAATTGGGAGCGTTTTGCTTGGCGTAGTATGAAGTGTACGCATATTCTGAAACCCTGTCAAGTTAGGATATAAGCTTAGAGAGAGAGTATATTGGGTTGGATAAATAGAGAATATAACTTGACTGACTGACACTTTGAATGAGTATAACGAAAAGTAGCTAACGACATAGTACGTTAAATTTTTCCTATGGAAGAAAATTGAATATGCTAATAGGCTAATGCATAACGCTTTATACTTTGGGAGAAGATAAAAAAAGTAACCTACAAATTAAATCAAAAGCTACTATCAGATAATATAAGCAAAACTATTTTTAAAAAAATAATATGTAGCATTGTATACTCTAAAAATGATGATCTTCAATTTTTTGAATGTAAACATTTTCAGTGCTCTCAATCGCTCCCGAGATTTTGGCCTGTTTGAAGCAGGAGCGAGCAGCCTCTGAGAATCCGACGTCCAATGTCGTGACAGTTACTTCGCAACAGCCTGCCTACCTTCATTGCATGGTGCCTCAGTCCACTAATCATATGGTATATCAATTTTAATTTAGCTATTTTTATCATATACATACTAAATCACTGGCTATGCTAATTCTGTTCAATTCATCGAGAATCACTACTCTTCAATCTATGAAATTCTTTTCCTTGCTTCTCTCTATTTGACATCTCATTTTTTATTCTGATTTGACGAGTCGAGTGGTGATGGTTTGGGGGCTTCTGAATAATGCATAGATCGAATTGCAACCGGTAATGACATGGTTAGAGAGAATTTAATAGAGAAAGAAAGACTGAGATATATAGTATGGGATATTATGAGATTTAGAGATATAGCAAAGGGATAGGCTTTTGATGATGAAATAAAGGGTCCACTAACCTTTAACCCAAACCTATTGGGGAAGTCCATAGAAGGGTTAAGGCACCTGCACTAATGAATTGGCCAAATTATTGGGTAAGGAGGAGGAGGAGGAAGCGAGGCAGGTAGATTGACAAGTCAAGTCAGCCGAGAGATCAAGAGTAGCGGGATGAAAGATTAGCGGGATTTAGAAGGATTAAGGCAAATCTAAAGAAATGTTGGGTTTTTGCCGAGGTAGTCTTCAATTTGAAGCCAGGTTTTTGAAGTTGTAACATTTGAAGGTAATCGTCTTGCAAGAGTAGAGATTTTTTGAGGCTGGAAACTTTCGGATTAACCTTCGAAGTTTAGCTAGCAACAACAAGTAAAGAAATGAAATAATCACTTGAGATCGATATTCATAAGGGTAGATCGAGATATTTTTAGCCTAAATATTTTGGATTATAAATTTTAGTTTAAATAGCAACAATTCGAAAGTATGAATGAGATCGACATTTTTAATCATAGGATATGTACTCGCTCTTTCTGACTCGATTGGCATACACTCACGAATTAGCATATTACAATGAATCGAATACGAATGCGCACTCCTTACCTAGCAATTAATGAAGGTTAATTCGAAGGTACACGCATTCACATCGCATAGAAGTGGAATATTCCAGGGATTTTACGCAACTCATAACATTGACAAAGGGGGTTTGAGTAAATCAGGAAATTCTTATGAATGGAACATTTGTAATGAAAATTATATATAGCTTGTATACTTTACAAATCATAAATAGACCAAGAAATTTCACCAAATATGACGATAGAAATTGGACATTTTACAACCTTATAGCTTCTAAAAGCTGTATTTCGTGCATAGAAGCCTTTATATAAATTTCAGATTGAAAGGTATATGCATTTGAAAATTTATGTAAACATTTCAGGTGGCCTGGACGCGAGCTTCTGATCAAGCTATTTTAACCGCCGGCATGCAATCGTTTTCCGCCGATCCGAGGTGGCAGGTTTCAAAGAAAGGCGATGATTGGATACTCATTTTGAGGTGGGTTTTTAACATTTTATTATTTCTTCTTTAGAAATATTATAATCTTCGAAGTCTGTTGTGTAAAATAGTGAAAGTATTTTGACGTAGTCCGAATTAAGAGGATTGTGTTGAATTTTGATGAGCTTCTTCCTTTGCGTGTCGCGGCTCGCTTCTCTTTATTTGTTGATTTGTATTGACAAAAAGGCTTTCGGCTCAAATTGGGTCGGGTGGAGAGTATGTTAATTTCGAAATACTAGAGGGATTTGAAATGTTAGATAAACTACTTTAATCAGGACCTAGAAATTTCTAATCGCGAACTCAAATTTAAAAATCCTGACTCATTTAAAAAATTCAAATCCTGGAAAGCAAGATTTGAATGAAGAAATAGAACATGATTCTGAGAGATTCAAAGAAGAGCGGATACAATCGAGTTCAAGAGAATAAAAGAGTCGCAGAAAATTATAGAGAAAACGAGATTAGCCGAAATGGCGTGTGATTTGAGAGACAAGAGAGAAGCAGAAATTCGAAATAAGTCGCCCCACAACAAGCCTATTATCCCATTGAGAAAACGAGGCGGTTTCGGTTGTTCGAGTGGGAAATTTGAAAATATCCGTTAAATCGGTGAATCTGAGAATTTTAGAGGATTTAAATCTGGAAAGTTATAATTTTCTAAAAAGAATCAACAAGTTCTTTGGATTAAAACGCTAGAATACATATTTTATCCAAACTATTTCTGATCACAAATAGTGAAAATAGGTTGAAGTTAAAGAAAACTGCGTATTCTTTAAAATACAAATATTTTGTTTTTCAGGAGGGCAGAAGTTTCCGACACCGGTTGCTATTTCTGCGATATCAATACGGATACGGAAAATACTCTGTATGCGGTGTATTTGCAGGTTCAAGGTTGGTATTTTCTGTTATGCTTAGTTGTTTAGTCGTCCGTTTTATCTCAATACAAGCTCGTTTTTTCGCAAGACTGACTTGTGAAATCGAGCTTGATATTGCTCTTTCGCAGCAAAAAGTCCTCTTTTTATTGCAATTCAAGGGTGACAACAATTTGGCAATAAACGTTGAAAAAATGCAGCGCGTAAAATTTGTTGAATAAAGCTTTTTTTTCAGAGCCACCAACTAGCCCGAATCACGGACAAAGTGAGTTTTTTTTTCTAAATCTAGTTTTAGCATAACAAAGTAATCATTTAAAGCTGTCAAATTCAGACACGTTATTTATTTTCGTTCAGATTAGAACAAATGTTCATTCCAGAAAATAAAGTAATAAACTAGAAGACATTTCAGAGAAACAACCCAAGCTAATGGCGAACATGGCCGGTGATGAAGTACTTCTGAATTGCACGATATACGACGATCCTGAAGAGATCAAAATTGACGATAATTCGATTGAAACGAATCCGAGGCATCGAAAGAAGACGGACAGAGAAGTCATCTGGACGAGGGATGGACAGTTGATTGACCTGAATAATACTGCTAGTGAGTAATTATTAAATTAGGTTGAAATTTTACCTCCCAAAATACTAAAATTTTGCGTCCGTCTTCTGTATCGAAATTTTAATTTCAAAGATCCATGAATGAAATTTTGAATGGCGAAATTATTTAAAAACTGAATCATTCATGAAGACCTTTGCATTACTTCTAATCTGATATAAAGTGAGTCTTTTCAGAATACGTCTGGAAAGTGAAACGATGGACGGGCGTGGCTGAGCATATCGTCCGAATTCGGAGCGCAACGATGGACGACGACGGCGATTATGCCTGCGAACGAGGCCACATACGCGCCAGTCAAATTGTTCATATCAATCGTGAGTTTCTTTGTTTATATTTTGGATCTAGGGCAATTTGTGACGAAATTTAGCGGGTAATTTCTGTAACTTTTGTTACGAATCGCGCCAGACTCTATTTTTTTAATCAATTTTAACCAATTCAGGTTCAGAAGCTCAAAAACGCAATGTCGCTTGGAATAGCGCATCAAAGGCATATGCGATGTCGACATTTCTTTACATTTTACTATCGTTTGTGTCTCTTAGGTGATATTACATTTGAATAGCTTAGGATTTGTAAATTTCAATACAATAATTGTACGGGTTTATCTATTTCGATGATTTTTCATCTAATCAATTTGACAAATTCTTCAGCATATTCATTTTTATTTGGAACATATGCAGCTCTCTTTCAAACCTACAAACTATGATCTCTTCAAATATTGAATTCCGACTTATCAAATTTATATAAAAGTTCACGATATCCATTTTTTCAATAAAAAATTACCCCTACTATATAAGAAGGTAGTAACCCTTTTTTGCTTAAATTTCAATTTTAAAAATATTATACATAATTGAGATCTTTTTGGAACCATTTATTCAACATGCAATGAAATCATACATTATGATTACAAATATACTAAAAAGTAAGATAAATTAAAATTATTACGATTAGTCATTTTAATTCCAAATAAATAAGTGATTTTCTCCAAAAATATAGTGGTTCATCATATGGCACATAAAGATGGCGCCTTATTTCTTGATTATAGATGTTCACGCCAATGAGTGCAATTCGACAAGCATAATTGCCACTAGCTTTTAAATCTAAAGAAACTTGCACTCTTCTTACTGTTCTAAATGTTCCAGAAGTCCTAGGGTGTGGTAGAATCTTATTGTCCCAAGGTGTTCTGAAAAGACCGCACCAAAGTAAGTATAATGTGTTGAAATTTACGGTGGAATGATCATTGTCAAATTACAAACTCCTTCCAGTTCAGCTGGATAAATTAGATACGAATTTAGGCCACACTTAAGTTCATGGAGATTTAGATGGATAAAAACGTCCCCTTTGTCACTTCGTTTCTGAAAGATAGAATAAAATATAATGTTGAAAATATATGCAGGATAAGCCATAATTATAACTCTACCAAAATGTCTTATCTTATTTTGCAATTTTTGCATAAAGTTAGAGTAAACATAAACTTTGAAACCCGTTTTCTCTAAATCAAGAAAAATTTACAAGTATAGCACATCGATTACTTGGTGCAATTTAAATTGATGTACGATTTATAGGCGAGGCTATGATTATGAGCCGCCCTGTATTATTTAAAAATACCCATTCATGATATTTAACTGATTGGCCATCATGCATGTGCTGGTCAACATTCCCAGAAGAATTTTTTTTTTTCGATTTCGAAGACGTAGGTATCGCACTGTTATGTTGGTTTGGCTGATATTGATTGCCTACATTTATTGATTTATACTTATAACTTCTTTTTAGAAGCAATTATCATTAGCTACCTTGAAAGAAAAAAGTTAAATAGGCATTATAATACTTGTTTCATAATTAATGATATTTATTTATCAGAAAAATATATTATGCTATGCATTGTTACATTTTTCAAATTATTTTAAGTTTTTATCAAAAAATTGTACAAGTACTACACAAACCGGTATTCATTGTGTTGGAAGAGGTTGAGTTAGTACGCTTCCTATCGGATTCCTTGTCTTCCACCGCCGAAGCTGATGACATTAGCTTCTGGTTTTGTGAATTATGACCGATTTCGCTATTTAAAGACGAATAGGTAGGCGATTGTGACTTGTCATGGGGATTATTTTTAAAACTTTGAGATTGTGTACTATTATCAAATTTATATGGTGGTCCCTCATTATGTTGCATCTCAGCAGTATTTCTTGATGACGGTTGATTATATTGTTCTTGAATTTCCGATTTCGTTGGATCTGCTCCTTCAGTTTTGGGAAGGGTATGAACATCCGACGACGGTAAAGACTCCACATTTCGATCATTACTAGGTGGTTTCAATTTATTTAAATGAATGGTTAAAAAAGCATACTTTGAACCTGAAGATTCAGGTGTCTTTTTAAGATTAAAAGAAATTGTTTCGTCACAATGCTCCTTTGAAGGTTCATCCGGGTAGGGAGGTTTGGCGTCTTCCAATATTGATGTATTTGTTATAGCAGACTGTTGTTCATCTTGATCGTTTGTGGAATCTTTTTCATTTGACTCCTGGGGGTTACTATTTCTTTGAATATTTTCTGATTCTTCGGCTTCTTTGTTTTGCGTATCGTCTACAACATCAGGAACTAACTTTCCGCTTTTGTCACTTTTATCTCGAGAATCGAATGAACAACTATCAGTCGGTGAAACTGACTGAGGCTGTTTAGGCTGCGAATAGGAGATATTAGGATGTTCAGATCGATTATCTTGAGATGCATGCGGATCCTGAATAATAGACTCTTTTTCGGGATTATACTGATGATCTTTTATTACTACCTCTGGTAGTTTATCGTCTCCAAAGTGAATTTTATTCGGAATGCGAGGAATGGGGGTATCATTAGCTGGAGCTGGCACTGCTGCATCTTGAGCTGATAATTCTCCATCTGCATCTACATCTACATCTTGAACTGGAGCTGTATCTGCATTTGCATCTTGAACTGGAGTTGTATCTGCATCTGTATCTGTATCTGGAGTTGGTGTTGGTGGTGGATTACGTAGCTCTTCTTCTTTGATAATTTCGATGACTCGCTCGTAACCGATAGATTTCTCAGCCACGGTAACAGTTTTGCTAATAATTGCAGCTGCACCGATGGCTGCTACCTTGAAATAACTCATTTGCCATCATAAGACTAAATTGTGATTCGTACAAACCTCATCGACATTCAAGAAATTGCAAATAGTCGAATCTTTGAAAACTCCGGCGAGGCCTTCGGAAATCAGTGGAATTCTAGTACTGCCACCAGCCAATAGAATAAATTTCGGCTTCAGATCTAAAATTTATGAAGAAAATAAGCGATCTCATGAAATTAAACC
Organism: Diploscapter pachys; assembly: GCA_002287525.1. Lineage (NCBI taxonomy): Eukaryota > Metazoa > Nematoda > Chromadorea > Rhabditida > Rhabditidae > Diploscapter > Diploscapter pachys. Next base: position 161,267 of record LIAE01009773.1, read on the forward strand.
TTTACAAGCTTCTCCGACTTTTTTAATGATCTTATCAACTTCTTCGTTATAATATCCTTTAATTTCATCCTTTTGAATAACTTCAACTAAATCATGATCTTGGTTGTCATCAGTTCTGTATAAAGAATCGACATCTGGAATGTTTAAAGTCAAATCTTTCCCATCTTGAAGATCCAAAGATCACCAATTCGTGTATGAGGCGCAAATGATAAAGCACACTTCATCTTTTCGCAGGCAATTTTCAAACGACGCTTTGCTCGCTCTGATAATGTTGGCTTTTGTCCTCCATTCTAAAATAATAGATCAGCATCATTCAATATTAAGAGGGAATTTTCTTTTAAATATAGCTCTACCTGATCAGTAAGCTTTTTCATCATCTCTTCAACAATGAGTCTATCGATGTCATCACCGGCAAAGTTTTTAATAATTGGTTCAATTTCAGAAATTTGAGCTATAGTCAAGTCAGTCCAGTTAGCTTTCTAAATTTACATGAATTATTGGGAGTTCACATGAATACTACCTCTTCGTGCATCTCTTGCCAGATAAAATATGTCGCGACTTGCAAATATCCTGCCCCCATACAGAAAACGAGCGCTACGTCGCCTTCTGGGCGAAGATTTAATCGAGGTGCATATGCTGCAGCAACAGCGATAGGTTCATCAATTAGCTCGATTTTAATACTATCCCATGACGTTCTTTTGTCAGATTTGTCTTGTAGCTTCGTTTGATTCTCTTCGAATCCTTGTTGTTGTGAAATTTCATGATAATCACACCTACTTTTCTTTGTTTCAGGTTGACCCTAAACACAGTGAGACCTAATAGTGTTAACTTTAAAGGAGAATACTTACTTCTAGTTGATCTTGCTTAGTAGTAGGAAAAGGCATTGAATTAACGATATTATTCACTACCCTTTTTACACAATTTTCAACTAAATTTTTGTAATCCTGTTCCGATTTTATTGGAACAGTAATTGCTATAGTTGTGGGATTCTGTAATTGAGTACTTTAAATTATTGATCATAACAGAAATAAATACATACCTGAAAATTCTTATAGGCTGTAGTGAAAAGTGGCTCGAGCAATCTTGCAAATATTTCTTCAGAATTGAGAATTTTAGGTGGGTTTTCTTTATCTTGATCTATCATATCGAATGTTGCAGTTGCTGAGCAATTTTATCTTTTTATAAGTTAACCGAATTCACACTAACTATCATCGGGTAAGTTTTCAGATCGTTTGAAAAAGTATCGCTTCTTATCTTGAACTCGGTTAATTTCACTATTTTTCTTTCCCAAAAGCCATCGAATATCTACAAATATTGCTTGCAAAAATCCTGTTGAAATTAAAAATAACCGTAAATCACATTCTGCAAGCAAACAGCGTAATTTTCAGCCATTCTTCCGATGAGCCATTCACCTTGCTCCGATAGAGCGACGTATGACGGGACAGATCGATTCGCTTCTGAAATTTCCTTGATTAGTTCGGAGATTTGACTGTAAATTACCATGCTCGACGATCTGGATGTATTTCTCCTTGCAGATGGCGATCTTGCATTTCGACGTGCCGATATCGATAGCGATTGCATCACGAATATTCGGATTTTCGTTGACTTCACTCATGGTCGGTTTGATAGAGGGGTTGTTCTGAGTTGGATCCGTAGTTGTTTTGGCTATCTAGAAACCGCATGACATATTTTAACAATCTCTAAAAGGCAGTTTGTAAATCGCATGGCATGCGAAATAGTGCGAGAAAAGAAACCCTATCAGCCAATACTCTACACTAACCATACATTGTTTCGCATGTTTTGATGTCGTGGGATTTTCGAATAACCCCAAAACAGCATTTTATTAGAGAACTAAATGTGACTACCTTTTCAGGTGACGGAAAATAATATAGCATAACGTAAAACCTAATCAACCTTACATAGTAACTTACTGATTGAGAAGTTGATCCCTTTTTCACAGCTTCCTGAATTGGAGGTTCCTTGAATTCGATTTCTTCATTCTCCATCCATTTGTCGAAAGCATCTGGGTTATTTAGCATTGGCTTTATGCTCATTATGGTTCGAGCAAATTCTTCTAAACCCATAAAATAATGTTGTGTTCAGGTGTATTCATACTTGCATTACCTAAATCGGTATATTTCTCAAACATTACAGTGATCATTTCCTTAATATGATCATTCTGAAAATCGTAGAAATCTGGCATCTAAAATTTCGTTGGCATTTCTTATTGCTAAAAATACTCCTTGGTTTACCCTCGATCGGTCCATTAGAAAACGCCATTTTCTATACTCCACTCGTGCTTCTTTAGGCATGGCTTTCGAAATCAAATCGATGCTGTCAATTTTATCGGAAATAGATAAATCATCCGCATTCCAAAGTCCTCTGATCATATTCTTCTGTGAAGCGTCCAACTTTTCAGCAAATGATGGTAGTTGCTAAAAGTCTGATAAAATGCCATAGTTTAAAGGACAATAATTCATTACAAACAATTTAATTTGAATCTCAACTTACAGGTTCGGAAAGAGAATTTGTAGAAGTTTCCATAGGCTCACCACTCATATTGACTGAATTTGGTTGATTTCGAATTCAATCAATGCCTATCAATGCCCTCTTCGTGTGTTATAAAGTGAGCTAATATTAGTCAGTAAGACAAATATTATCTCTACTATAAAGATGTATACATTGTTCAAGGAAGGGCAATTTTCAAATTTTACTTTCAAGATCAAATTCTCAGATAAACTACCCAAATCAACTGGAGATTTAAAAAAAATTGTTTCAGAAAATTTCGACTTCAAAAAATAGTCGAAATTAGCACTATGTCAGGTATCTATGCCCGCTAATATTTTATATTGTAAATGGGCATGGCATTCACTTTCATTTATCTCTGCTCGAGTATATAAAAATGTAGTTGAATATTTTCCTCAAAAGCGCTTCGAACAAACATAATAAAGAAAATGTATAAATTTTTAAATTCACTCCATATGATGACTATTTGTGTAGGATGTGGACTTTTCATCACTTATTTTTCACTTTTTTCAATTTCTTTACTACATTCTTGTGATTTTTGAGGTGTTTTATGCTCCAATTATAACTTTATGAACACTAGTAATTTTACTTAGTCAATCAAGTCTGACGAAGGCAAGGAGCAAGCCAATACTTCTATCTCATAAAATAAATAGTTCATGAAAAATTCTCTTCAATACAATTTGATTTAGGTTTTAAATGCGATAAAAACATAGATGAGTGAGTTTAACTGTTTGCATTGCATTATTCTTGAGAGAATACGTCATCAGAAAAATGTTCTACTAGATTTTTAAAACTAAAAAATATAAAATTAGATATTTTAATGAGTATTTTTCCATTAAATTCTTCATTCTCAATTCTAATTTTAAGGTCAAATTTTAAATCATCTTCACATTGATTTTCAAAACCATTGATGACTAATTAATGCTGCTTTATAGTCGACGAATGGTATAAATTTTATAGAAGTAATCGAAATTCTAACAGCCAGTCGAAAGCTGGCACTAGAGCAACGAGCGAGCGGGCGCGAAGCGAGCAAGCTCTAGTTTAAACGTATATAATTTGTTAGCTGTTTTGGAAGAAATTCAGCAAAACATCTTGCTTTTGAATGCAAATCGATAATTGATGATGTAATTAGACATTTTGTCTTTGCACAATTTCATGCTTAAATGACGAAACGATGTCATGTCTGTTTTTCCTTAAGTTCGACAATGCTTTTAGTCATCCGTCACATTTCAAATAAGAATTCGCTCTTCTTTCTTCGATAAATATTTATTTTGTAAATTAAAAATTATCGATCTGACGATTTTTCGAATTTCACCATGACTCAGAGTTGAAGTACGCGTCTTTATCGATGTGGTATATGAATCACACAAGGGGGCGAGGCCTGTTTGAAATATTGGAAAGAAAAGACGGAAAACATAGAGAGCCTCGTGGCTTACCGTGTATTTTACGTTGTTAACCGATTTTTTCTCTACTTACCTCTCAAATTTCGACCGACTCTTTTCTCGAATTTCTTTCAATAATCTCTCGAAAATCGCGGTAAATTTTCAGCGTTAATTTCTTTTCCGCTCTGTCTTCAGCGCTATTTTCCTACTCTCGACTCATTTCGAGGTAAATCGCGGTAAAACTTGGGCGGATTTTTTTTTGCAAAACTTCTGCGTCTCGGACCTTTGTCTCTTTTTCTGCTAATTTTATCTGGTCTCTAGCCTTTCCTAGCTTCTTTTCGTCTCTAATTTGTCTGTCTCAATTTTTTTTGCCATTGGTAAACAATGCCTTCTTACGGTTTTTAGGTCAAGAAATGCGCGCAATTCTCCCGAAAATCTTGAACTTTCCCCTCTTTTATGGAAAGAAGCAACGAGTTTATTCAGCTTTTTTCGTGATTCTTGCAAATTTAAGTGTCCAGAAAATCTCATTAATGTTGGATTCTTGAACACCTAAACGTGATTTTTTAATCTCATCCATCGCTTCATATCATGAACATTTTAGAAAAATATTAAAATTTGATGGTGCCACTGTTTGACAAAAAATGCATAATATCCCTGTCATATAATAGCTAATGCAATATTCTAAAGTTCTGCATTAACATTTCTTCTAACAATGTTGTAACAATTCATAACTTTTCAAGTCAAGCCCCAACTTTCCTTAAATTGTTATGGAAAAAGTCGACTTGTTCTGCTTCTGATCAGCACTGGTTTTGTAATTCAATCGTCATGTTTTTTCGTTGTTTAATTGGTTCAAGCCTCGCGCATTTTGCATGTCTTTCTGCTTGTCTCATTTGTATTCGTAACGGTTTCTTAGCATTTCTCCCTTTTTCGTCGTTTTCTTCTCTTCGCGCATTTTCCATTCATCAGAAGCGATTTGCAAGAAAGTCCACTATGGTGCTTTAGAAACATCAAAAGCCTTTTGATATTATTTTTTATTTTTATAATTTATAATTTTTTAAGAATAAATTGACAGCTTCCTTCATAAGACTCATGATACTTTTATAAACCTAGCACTAGCGTTTTTAAAATTCAATTAACCTAAAGTTACGTTATTTTGAGTAGCTCATAAACTTCATTTTTTCTTTAAATAAAATATCTGCTTGATTTACGTTATTTTCTAGGCATAATAATAATAATAATAATCCATTCTTTCTTTAGTTTCATGTTTCATGTATTTTCATATTCATTCAGTCTCCGTTTTCTTCATAATCTTTTGTCATTCTTCCCGCTTATGTTTGTTCTACATGAAAATCTACACGTTACGCGAAGTGCGTGCGTTCCGGTGTAGTAAAAATAACGCGACGAAAACATGCACGCGAAAGAAAATATTTACGTCAGTAGGCTTTTTAAGCGGAAAAATAGCTGCTTTGAGCGGTGTAAGATTAGGCAATTTCTTGTTACAAATCGGTCATTACCATTTCAAGGTTAGGCAAAAAACTTTTCCTCATTTTGTATCCTTAATATCGTTATTTCCTTGCTAAACAGAATTAAAAAAAAAAATCACGCAAAAATGACTAATTAATGTATTTTTATTGAAAAAATTGGCCCCAGAAATTAATCTTATTACTGTTTCCTCTTAAATTTGCTAAATAGATATCAAAACTGCTGCTGCAAATGTCCTGTTTGACAAATTTCTTGAGAATCAGTCATTCTCAATTTTGGTCTTGTTACCTCTTCCTCTTGAGTTTAATTGATATTTCTCACCTCTGCCCCTCGTCTTTCATGGTGTTGTCCTGGTGCTTCGATTCTTCACTCCCTGAAAGGAGGACCTACTTCAAACACAAACGAGTGGACCCTCAGCCATCATCAATTCATTCAGTTCATTCCACTTTTTTCTCCTTCCTTCGATCGAGCGCGGCTTTTTCCTTTTTCTTCTGGCATCTGCACGTATTTGTGCGTCTGAATGATTTGAGAGGTTATTGCAACTAATTTCAGTCATTTCCTCGTTTCATCCAATGTCAACATTCGATTTACGAATATTTTTAGATTTTACTAAATTCCTCCTCTTCCCTTCTAATTTTTTTGTGCATTTGAAAGTTTACACTCAATAATATTCCAATTCGAAAGTTTAGTTCTACTTTTCTTTCAGAGAACCCCTTTCTCGATAATCCTATAAAATTCTGCAAAGTTCTTCTCGACTAAAAAATAAACGCGCTTATTTCCATCCAATTATCAATTTATTATCAGTGCACAAGTAAATGAAAATGTTGATTGGATTATTTCACAGCTTGCCCCTTCATATTTCAGCATTTCGAACGATGACACATGCTTATTTGCGATGAATGGACCACACCATATTTAGTAATCAATTTTAGCTATAAAATTAATCATAACTTTATGCAGTTTGAATATTTCATAATTAGGTCTTTCTCAATATTTGAAAGAAATTCGTTAAATTCATTACATTTCTTCAATTTTGCTAAAATGTATAGCTATTTTTCAAAAATTCCCTGCACTTCATTACAGTTTGATATATTGGTCCCCTATGGATTGCGAATGAATGAATGAAATATAAACTTTACTAATCCTATCTAAGTTTGAATCAATCTCCACATAGGTTACGAAACTTTCCTATACTTTCATGAGTTTTTATCTAATTGACTTCTTTAGATCGTGAATGAACGAAATATAAAATTTTTTATTGTCATTACTGCCACTTCACTAATCATGTGATTAGCCTTCATAATATTTGCCTTCTCTTCTTATCATGAAATCAGAGGAAGCACTGAAGCCGACATCTATTTCTGATGGAAAGGGATCTATTTATTGACAAAGCAAGAAGAGGAACGTCCTTCTGCATTGATCTTGTCCATCGGTTTTATTGTCTTTCTCGCGCAGTCTCGTCTTCTCTCGGATTTTCATGCTATTTACTTATCGCCATTCTTATCGCATATCAATCGATTTATTTCATTCATATGCATTCCTATTTCGTAATGCTCTAGGGCTATCATGCTATTCTAACTTTACTTCAGATATCGTGAAGTTTATTTTTAAGTCTGAAGTTTATAATTGAGAGAAGTTGTATTGTTTTCGAGAAATTTTCAGTCTATTCATCTTTTCAAAAAATTTCTTTCAACAAAAAAGCATTCCATTTTCGTCATGCTTGGTTCCAAATACGATCGTTTTGGTCAGAATAGCTCTTTTCTGTTGGCTATTTTTCTGCTCTCTTTATGTGCTATTTCTTTCGTTCTGCAAAAGAGAACTGTCTTTCTCAAAGGCGCTACAACGTTTGCCAAAAGGCTCGTGTGAATATTTCCGCTCAGTCTCTCTTTTCTCAGGTTTTTGCTATGGTATTTATCAGATTTGTAGGACAACAATGCACTTTTATATTTAAAAAAAATCTTGCAAAAATGGACGTATCCTTAAACTTGAATGCAATCTTAGGCTAGCTCATGGTAATGGATTTTTAAGCTTCTTATCAGGTTGTACGATAATTTAAGTTCACCTTCTGATAGTTAAATGTAGGAAGAGTAACGTAAATTATCGTCCAAACTAATATTCTTCACAAATATTCCAGTCATTCTTCTTTTTTGAGAATATCTTGTCTAAACGTCAAGTGTTACGAACAATCTCTAATA
>LIAE01009784.1:6546-18160 GCA_002287525.1 Diploscapter pachys
CGTTTTTTCATGCTTTCTAAACAAGTAACATTTGTGAACATGAATGAGCCCGTCATTTTGAGACCCTACTCGCCTGAATTGGACACGTTTTACGAGCTCTGAAAGTTTTTGGAACAAGGACAGTTTTCTGCTTTTGCATGACTCGATTCAGTTTTCAGAATTGCTATAAATTTTATCTTACAAGATAAGATCAGATGCTACACTTTGATATCAGCTATCTTCGAACAGAATGAATAAAAGCAATGTTTATTGAATATTCGACAAATTAGACAAATTTTGGAATGCATTTGAATTGATCAAGTAAAATGAATAAATTAATTCAAGTAAGAAAAAAAACTAAGCAGTCGCGAACTGTATAAACTTTGCCTATACATATAGAATGTCTTTCCACACTTTACCATAATTTCAGATTAGTCTGTTGGCCCGTGATGAAGGAATACCATTCGAATGCAGTTGCTCCGAACGATGAGGTGTAACTTGAATACCTTTGAATAATTCTTTGTTAGTCGGTGATATAGTGTTGTTCTTCTAAAATTGTCCCTTTTTCTTTTACATGCATATGCACATAAACTACCTTAACCAATCCTCTCACTAAGAAAAACAGGGTAATTATTTGGATGCACGGTCCATATAGGTAAATAATGTCAGCAATTATCTGAAAGTTTTTTTTTAAAAATACTTTTTCGTAGAAAATTTAATTTATTCCAGTGTGAATTCATTTCTTATGTTAGAAAGGTATACTGCTCAAGGTTTATTCAGAAAACAATTCCTAATTTCATAGTTGCTCTTTCTAAGCACATAACGCGAAAGGGGTATTTTGGTTCCTTGAAGCACGATTAGCCGAGTTCTATTCTCAAAAATTCAAAGTAACATTTATGTGCCCCCTATCCGACGCAAAAACTGATTATCGTTTATGTAAATAATGGTAAGGTCGAAGGATTCACTATTTAGAACGTTCCTTCAGGATTTATCTGCATATTTTCAGGATATATGTTGGTAAAACAGGCCTTTCCATTTCTTTTGCTAGGTAATATGAAAATTTGTTATTAATAATGCTTACGAGTATATAATGTATCACATTGTCTAACAAAGATGCATGATCGGTGAAACATCTATCTGAAATATTCTAGTAAGTTCTCTCAAACTTCTAACTTTGGAGCTATGAAACTGGTTAATTTATGTTATTTTTCGTTACATCGTGAACAATTTTCATTGCTTTAAAACATTCTTTCGATGCCATGGTTTGAGTAAGAATGTGTATTCTTATCCACCAAACATTATATGAACAAAAAATGATTATTTCTTACAAAACTTGAAGTATTTTCATATATTTCACATACCTGAGCCCACAATTTTGTCTATTCACGCATACTTTTCATTTTTGATTGCAAAACTTTCTTGTATTATTATTTTATTGAAAAAGAAGAGAGAAGGTAACTCGGGAATTATGATTTAACATCAAAAATGATAAAAATCGTCGAGTTGTGTTATCGTAGTTAATATTCTAACGTCGCGACATTTTCTTTAAATGCATTATCTTTTCTTATGAGACCACCTTTCAACATATCGTGGTTATTACATGGTTATTTTAGTCCACTAAATGCGACTCCAATCATATTTAGACTTTTTGATATGAGTTCTTGATAATTTTGAAGTTTCTGAATGTTTATTGGATAAATACACGCTAGAAATAACTTTGGTGGATAAGGATATAGCTTGGTAGATAACGACCGCCCTTCGACAATACCCTACCTACATATTCCCGTTTCTGATAGTCCCAAAAAAAGCAAAAAAAATCGTATAGTTGAACAGTAATTAAATCATTTACCACCACTTCGCATAAAATCTAAACGTTATACATATTCATTTTTTCAACATAATATGGTGTAATATTGATTGGGCTAACTTACATGCGCCATTAGGCATCGATTTAAGCGTCGTTCAGAATTTCTTGCATTTTGGCTCAGATTGCCATACGAATTAAGACACCGCTTTAGATAAATAAATGCGGTAATGCTAATTATCGTTTGAGCATAACTTGCTATGATCGGAGCTATATTAGAATAAAGATGCTAAAAATGGTCTACATAATTGACATTAATAATTTTTATTTGATAATATTCGTTTAACTTACATTCCATTGATAAAGAGCCATTACATATAATCGTATATCAATAATATCAACAATATTAACAATTTGATAAAACTCCAACCAGCTAATTGCAAAATAAATTAGCTGAGTGATACAGCCAAAAATAATATGAAATCCGGCCAATATCCAAAATATAATGTCAAATAGCTTAGTTATTCTTTCATTACGGTCACTAAATTGAATCATTTCGCATCAAAACTGACATTTGCATATGGAAAATTTCTAACAATGAAAATGCCCTAGCTCGATATATCGTAACTTCAGTCGAAACGAATCTTATGGCCATCATTAACCATGTATCTTTAAGAGTAACAAATAAACCAGACAATAACGCCTACAATTCCATTTGTCAGCTGTTAATGCAAATTTTAACTATATTAGATTTGAGTCAACCTCATATGTTAAATAAATTTAAAATAAAGTGGTATTTTAGTTATTTGGAAAAATTACGACAGAAAAGCAGAGACATTATAGCGAAATGATGTATGGAAAACTACAATAATACGATCCATACTATTTCACAAAATGTTGACACTTTTCTGTAGAAACGTAGGTGATATTTTAAACGATTCGCTTAAACTATAGATAAATATTGATTGATACACGTGACTAAAATTTTAAATTATGTTACCCCGAATCTGTTATGATCTTGACAGCAAAAAGGCATAACTTCATAATAGGTAGTAAACGAAAACTAAAGTATTATCCTGCTTCAATGCATATATTGAAAATTACATCATAAAATAATAATAGTATAAAACTTACATGCATCGATGAGCAGATAAAAAAGAGTATATTTAGAATGAGTAAGATGACTATTAATTTTTCGAATTGTGAAAAATTTTCACGTTTTCGAAATAACCGATATATCATAAATATGCCGATAAAAATCGATATTAATAAGATGCTATACAAAATGGCTTGAATTTGATATGCTATAGATGAATTTATTTTTTGAAGATAACATCGATATAAAACTATTTAACTAACCTGTACCAAATGTATCTCCATGAAATATGACAGTTTTCCACGCAATGATGAGTTTGTAAAGTAATGTATCTGATGTTAAAAATGCTAAAATAATAAATCGTTACCAAGGTTTATTAAATAAAACAACGCGGAATAGTATGTAAGAATAAGTAAACTGAAAATTAATTACCTTCACAAAAGTTAAAAGCCTTTGCATCAGCCCTAGGTTTATGGCACCAAGACATTCGATTCTGCGAATTATTTCTCTAATGATAATAATAAATCTGTAGAATAACAATTTAAGAAAACTGATCCCAATACAGTACGATTTAGAAAGGGTAGCGCTTTCGAAATAAAAATTGCAACACTTGAAATGGATCGAATAACAATACAGGACGTTGCTTAGGTAATAGCTTTGTATTTATAAGACTCACCTAACTTATAACTTAGTGTAATTTCAGTTTCACACTTCAACTATGCCCGCCCTATGTCTTGCGAAACTTTATTAAATTTTTATATAAAAGTTGCAGAAGGTGCGAGATTAGAAGATCGAATTTCCCGATGATTAAAACCTGCACCTGCGTTAAGATTTGTCTGCCAGTTCAAAAATTAAGTAGTTTAGAAATTAGTTTATGTGCTGAAATCATGCATAACTGATAATCAGCATTTTTTGCGGTGCAGTTGATTTTCATTGGGATATGGTGCGCCATCTTACTGCACCGCCAACATTTCTACCCATAATGTGAATTCTAAAACAGTAATTCCATGTACAAAGTAGTTTCGTCATTGTCTATGAGACATGTATCAAGGGCTCTGAGTTCCTTACAACTGTGAAGAATATCGTGTACGGTATGGCATCGGTAATCTGTAAATATCGAAATCTCATAATTTCCCCCGTGTTCATCATAAACATGCATAATTGTCGCCCTAATGATGACTTTGAGTTTATCACGATACTATCATTAGAACTTCAAGTACGAATCTGTCATTGTAATTGCTGGTTACACAAGTTTAGTACTTATGAAAATTTTTAAAGAATCGACAATCATAATCTATGTATATGAATAAATTTGTTTGAAAATAATCAATTTGATGAATTTTCAGATTCTTGAAAAATAGTGCATGATTTTAGAAAACCTTGAGATCAGAAACCATATCAAGAACTACAGATACACGTTTCTGAAAACATCAATACAAGGTTTGACAATGAATGCGACTCTTGTAATGCAGAGAATTGTTGGTCATTCAGCATTTTTCTTACAAAATATACAATAGACGTTTATAACTGAAATCATTCTTCATCAATGAATAAATCTAACTAGCCTTTTCATCGATTACTATAAGCTAGGGTATTTATTAGATTCTTAAAACCTTGATTTATGTATTCGAATTTTAACAGCAAAGTTATACAGAAAATTTGAGTAACCTTTTCGCGTAAATCATGTTTGATAATTTTATCAATTAACATAATTATATTTTCTTTTCATTCTTACGACTCTTTCTCCCCTATCTCTTTCTCTGCAGGCAAAGGAGAGAAATAGTGCGCAAAGAAATCACAACTTGGCACATTCTCCCTCCATGCCTATGCTCGCCTTGACAGGCCGTGATGGAAGGCGGCGTGGTGTATGTTTCTTAAGAAGATGAAAACGTTATTTTGCTATTGACAAAATTTTTCGCAATTTTGATCCGATTTTTTTCGAATGAGAAAATTAGTTTCGAAGAAGTCTGGTGAGTTTCACCTTAAATTTTCGGATCCGCAAGCCTTTAACTAAGGCTTCCTGTGTTGCTTTTCTCACATTCACAGAACACGGAGTTGACTGCTAAAATGTTTATTATTTTTCGTTCATTTAGACGAACATATCTAGTGAGTTATTGTCTACTCAAATTTGGGTCAGTGATGGCAGTCATAAAACGTGAAGTTGGGCAGTTAAACGGTACGGTTCGTGATCTGAAAAAAAAACGATTTTTCCCGTTATAACCTCGCTTTCTCACCAGCACATCGGATTTGGATCGTTTGACGGAAGGTTCTCTTCTCCAGAGACACACGTCGTCGAGCAGCATTTCACACAGCACGAACTGCGTCGGGACATGAGTTAGATTCTGAGAAGTTTTCTTTCAAAAATGCAAATGCAACGCTAGCTTTGAATTTTAGTTCGTATTCAGCACTTGCGAAAGTTTTCGTGCTTTCATCGATGCATTCGATACCTCGAGAGTGATGTTGTTTGTCATTTCCCAGGGGGCTCCGTTGATTTCCGCTCTGATCTGCAGCTTGCGTCTGTCATCTGAAATGAGTTGATTCGCGCGGTTTGGGCTGAATTGTAATCTGACTGACTAGGATTTGGACGGAGCGGAGGTGGAGAGATGGCTGTTGCAGTCGAGAGATTCGAGTTGCTTCTGACTGCAGGGGGCTGGACCAGCACTGTCGAATGAGCGTCGAATGGGACCGCGGGCAGCGAGCGGGGTCTCCAAGCAAATTGGCGAGACTGCAGAAAGAACGGACTAGATAGTCTTCGAGCAAATCGAACGAACCGATGAATGATTCCAATTACTTGGAGTGCGCCTGGAATGGCCTGCAGAAGTCGCGGAGTAGGAAGCAGGCGATGAGTCGGCAATACGAGCAGATTGCATGGCGCGCATCGCATTCATCGAGGGCATCTGATCGGATTGCACACTCTCAACTGAAATTTAGTTGCATCATTCTGTTTGATAGTTGTTGAACATACAGAGCGGAGGAGTGAACGTCTGCAGTTGCTGAGTACTGGCAATCGATCCTTCCGTGCTGGATTCCGACGGCGGCGGAGCAAATGCTTCTTGTCCAATGCTGAGCATGATCAGTGATTACTTCGTTTCACTCATTCTGCTTACGATGATCCAGCAGAGGGATAGACGATACTGCCGTTCGGAAAACTCTGAAGTTTCTTCATTGAGCGGCTCTTAGTTTCGATCTCACGAGTCCTTTCATCATCAACTCACCCACGCCTCCTGCGCCTGTCTCAATGCAGTGCCTCCATCGCGATTCACGATGCCATAGTTTCTCTGCATCTCTCCCTCGGCTCCTGCCAAGTCGAACAGCCGCATTCCGCCGGGCAAGTGCAATCGTGCACAGATGTCCTTCACAAAGCACACCACAGATCCTTCCAGATCGACCTTCTCTTTAAAGAAGACGGGCTTGAACGGATCGTTGATCTTCTCGTCCGAAATCCTCGGATTTTTGTGCCTGCAATATCTACATTATTTTTGACTCTAGGTCTCCAACGAACCATCTGGTAGGTGGTCTGACGACGTTCTGGATTGGCAAGTCATCGAAATGGAGTTCGGTCGATTCGCCCACTATTAGCATGTCGTCTTGAATCTTCACGATCAGTTCGTCCGTCAGATTGATGCTATGCCTACTGGAAATTGACGTTTTTCTTCCAAGAAAACTGATATAATCTCGACAAACTATTTTAGTAAGTGAATCTTATATAGACGTAATATCTTACACCCCATCAATGAGTGCAGAATGCTCGATGGTTGGCATTCTATAGAAGACCTCCTCCTTTGCGAACTTCGAAGCGATGCGATTCAGATCCGCCTTCTGCAATATAAAGTCGCTCTTGACTAATTAGGATTTTCCATTTTTATTTTCAGGATTTTGATTCATTCTTAACCCACCGTTAGCTTGATAGCCCTGAAGAAGATGATGCCGTCTTCGAAGTCTTCAGCCATGATGTTTCCATGCGCCAAATCCTCGAATTCCACGGTAGGGCAGTTGCGCATAGCTTCCACTTCCTAAATTCAACTAGTTTTATATAGTCTGTTTGTGGTTTGTGATGATGGATGGCTCGCCTTTTGGAAATGCAGATTGTTCTTTCTGGCAGACATGACGGTGAAGACACTGAGAAAGAGGACTGATTTGCCATCAGGATGAACGCGCAACTGCTGCAGGGAAATGGACGAGAATGGGCGGAATAGGCGTGTCGCAATAGACTGAGAAGCGACTCCAGAACGGGGAATAGAGGCCGAGGTCGAAACGGAGGCGGCAGAATCAGAAGGATTGGAGAGGCGCATGCGATTGAAGGGCAAAGTCAACCCCGTCGCAGAACAACGATTAGGCTGAAATGAAGATCGATTAGCTTTCTGCCGAATAACAAGCTGGAATGTCTTGGCTAGTAGTCAATTGTTCTGCCGAACCTCTTCTTTTAGAATTATTGCGGCTAAATTTTGAGTTTTATGAAATAATAGTGGTCGTTAATATCTTGAATTTGAAGTTGAAAGATCCCGACTTTCTTCGGCACGATTTTTACCTTTTTCCGAATGCCATTAAACTAACCTTATTATAAGAAGCATTCGGACGTGCAGCTGCCGGATTGAAGGCCCAAGGACGGACAGTCATAGACGACGAGCCGATGCGGTGAGCGGGTGTAGAAAAGGCGCGTCCATTTGCAGAAGAAGAGCGGTGTCTGAAATTAGCGAACTAAATTCGAAATTACGTCAATTGAAATGCTATCTTGGTGAAGATTTAGAGATTCTGAATTTAAAAATTCGATTCCGGATTCCGATAGTGGATAGACATTAGTACTATCCTCCCAAATTAATATTGGAGATCGTCTTATGGTTTCCTGCACTTGCCACCAGTTGGTCATCTTACTCATTTTATTTATAACAATTTTCTAGGCTTAAGACGTAGAGAAAAGGGAAAGGCCACTAACGTTTAGCAACCGAGCGTGTTTCTAGGATAGCAAGATTTGCGGGCTCTAGCGATATCATGCATTTTTTCTAAGATTTCATGCGCACTATGCAATTTTTGATATCGCTTGACAAACCTATAACGCTGAGAGACATTGGGCACGGAATTATTCCGTCTGGGATGAGTGGAGCGGGATCTGGAAGATGAGCCACTGCTGCTGTAGTTGGAGACGGAGTCATTTGAAGCCGTGGAAAGGGCCGAGGAGGACTGCTCTCTGGACGATGGCTGGTACGAGCTGTAACTGCCCTCAGTCGATCCGCTACGCGTGCTCTAAAAATATGATTTTTCTACGGTATTTTTGTAATCTTCTTTGGCAGTTTCCTTTTTTCTAGTTTATTGTTGATCAACGTAATGCCACTAGGAGTGTGTTGTCTTCACATTCAGATACGGTAGCTAACAAATAGCTTGTTGCAGTAAGTTATGGCACATTTTCAATGGGAAGCATGATGAGTCTCAATTATTTATTTCCATCCAACAGCTTACAATTTCGGATGGAAGCGAGTATTGGCTGTTGCTGCTATTGAAAGCCGTTCCTTCGGAACTAACACTGGACACGGAAGAAGTCGGCGACACACGCAGGGCTCGACTGAAAACTCAATCATTCGCTTGTTCGTTATTCTCCGCTTCATTTTGTCTGCTTCTTTCACTTTTCTGCCAAACTCACAGCCTTCGTGCACTCGATCGACGAGACTGTCTTGGCATGAAGTTGATGAGCAGTTGAATTGGAGCTGCTAGTTAGAAGAAGGCAAGAATTGATAATGAAAATCGCTGGATGACTGGTCGTTTCCATAGACGAAATTGGGAGCGTGATAACATGCTAAATTTGTATAGGTTTCAAAGAGTTCTAATAGATACAAGATTAGCCAGATTTACTCAGATGAAGTGGCATCGTTCCTCGATTGCAAACCTCGTCATTATTCCCTTGTCTTTCAAATTGACTGGGCGCAGGTAAACCAATGATGGAGTCACGCATCTGGCTCATGAAAATGCACGAATTGATAACGACCTTGACATGTTGGACGATGAAATGATGAAGATCACTTTGTTGCAGGCTCCGAAATGAATGCCGACAAGGGACGTCTCAAGTCGGGCTCAACGAACAGGCACAAAGTGACGATCGACGACACGAAGCCGGTGCCTGAGCGGAAAGCAACTGCATCTGCACCTGCTGGACCGACTACAGTACGACAATTTTCGTCAGCAAAGTTGTTGTTGTTGTTGTTGTTGCAACTTTGGTTTCTCGTTTCTGGACCCATGAACGGCTAAGAAGGCTCACTCACTGACTGTTTCACAAATTTTAGAGGGAAACCCAATGAGCACTTCCAGATGTTTGTGAATCCATACATCGGTGATATCAACATTTGAAGTAGCAGCACGAAAGAACTCCGATAGAACTCGACAATTCGTCCTTTTCAGAGCACTATGCCAGCCCCACCTCCTGCAAACTTTCGGCTCAAGGACGAAGTGGAGCTGCTGCGAGAAGGGACGAAGAACATTCATGGAGAGACGGTGAAATCGCAGGCAGCCGGAGGCCAACAGCAGGGTGCAAAGACGCCCGCCAACAAGGACGACAAAATGACGAATATCGAAATATGAAGCACGTCCTCAAGAGCCGTACAGATACACAGATTCACCCAAACACTCTCCATTCTGTGCAATAAATCGATTGATTCGGATCTGGTTTAGCATTTTAAAGTTGCTCTTCATCCTTGGATCACGACGATATTCTTTTTTAAACTTCGGCAACGGAACACAGCGAACATTCCTCATCAAAAACTCTTATTTGTCCTTGAAATTTTCTAAACTTACATGAAAATGGTTGGTTTATTCGGCAAATTTCAAGATTTCAAGTTGTCAATGGGGGGCTCTCGTTGAAGAACCAAAGCGGCGAAATGACGTTGGCCAGCTATTTGTCAATTACAGTTGCTGTGATTCACCAAATACACTCTTTCTTCTATTTCATGCAATTCTTCTTTTTTGTCTCTGATCAATTGTCGATTTTCCTAAGCAACACGAGATGATGACCCACGAGAACTCAGAACCCGTTTTCGATTTCTCGATTTCAGTCTCTTTCCTTTTCGCTATCTCTGTCATTCTCTCGTTCTGCCTATCTATCATCATCTTCTCCAACCTTTTCTTTACCTCTGCCTTTCCAAGTCTCTGTATCTGCCTGTCTGTTCGTCCGACAACCACATCAGCCCTATTCTACATCAAATTTCAGGTTCCTTGCATCTCGCACTCCCGGTCTGCATTCTAAGTTTGTCTTCCGTTTTTCAATCGATTTTCTCTGCTGTCGAAGGTCAACGTATTTGGCCGTAAACGAGCCTAGAGGTATGATTTGCAATACTTTCATCGTTATCACTTTTTTTTTTTTTTCGAATTGTCGCAATGCGACATGCTAGCAAGGAAAGAAATAATAGCATGCATTCTCATCATCTGGCACCAAAATTCATGTTGCGCTAACTTGAGGAGTAATGACCGGCCTCCTGTGATCTCCTCGCCACCCACTCGAAGGTTGGGCATTGAGTGGGTGGAGATCGCAAAGGGCCACAACGATGATGTCGTCTATAAGAGTTCCATTTCAGATGTCAGTGGTAATGAGTGAAATGGACATGGAGTCCTCCTCCGCCTTCTCCCCTTCCGAACCGGATATCGACTCTGCGTTTGTCTCCAAACACAATCAGTCTGCCGAGATCTATCAGGTGAAATTCAAGCGAACTGCAATGTGAAGATCAAGCTTTTTGCAGTCATTTAAAGACGACGTGGATGCTCTATTAGCAGGGAAAATCGCAGCTCACGATCAACCCGCTTTTATCCAGGTATGTCGACTTTTTTTAAAAATGTTTTCCTTCATATTTTTCTATACAATTACTGTATTTTGATAAGTGAAATGCGATATTTCCACGAATTTCCTTCGTTTTCATCTTACTTTTTGATTTAACAAGGAATTAGAACTGTGTGAAACACATACTGTTTGAACTTCTTGATAGGTAAGTGGATTTGCCACATGCCGATCGTGCACCACGATTCTAGGACTTGGCTTTAGATTTTCTTCCTTCAAAACTTTGTTGTTGCAGCAAATAATAGCAGTGTTAACGCTCGATTTAATGTATGCTAACGTTTCATTTATTTAAATTCGCAAATGAAGGAAAGAATCATACTTCAGTGCCAAATTTTTGAAACAGGATGCACGATCGGCGTTTTTAACCAAATATTTCCTCCTTTATCACCATGTTCGAATTAATTTTCCGTCACGTGTTGAGCAGGATTTCGAATTTACTTTTGTAGAGCGTTTATGAACATTTATTCCTCGATTCTAGAGAATCCTGCACAAATCAGAATCACTGCTGATTGCATTCGAGGATGAGAAGCAGCATTTGATGAGCGATGTCCTGCTTGCCTGGGCCATCAAACAGCAAAGAGTAGGAGTTTTCGTTCATTTCACTCTCTGATTTTCTCCCTCAGGCCAGCATTGGCACTCTATGGACCCAACAATTGCATTACAAGCAACTAGATACAATTCATTTACAGTAAGATAGCTTTATCTTCATTTAAAAAAATTTCATTCATTTAGATTCGAGTATTTTGGTGAGCTTTTGCAACAGACATTGTCTGGTCTGAACTATCTCAAACAATACTTTCCCAATTCCGGATTCGATGAGGTAATAATGTTGCAAAATTTGATGTTTTTAACTAAATTTGTTCATTTTAGATGCATTCGAAGCTAGTCTCCCTCGTGCACTATTTCCTGTACTATTCAATCA
>LIAE01009784.1:19248-36785 GCA_002287525.1 Diploscapter pachys
AAACATTAGATTTTAGCTATTCTTTTTATTTCGTACCATTGTCACCTAAAATAAATTGCCGCAAGATAATGCTAAGAGCGCCGAAATGTATGAACAGAAAGTTGCAATTGCAATTGCATCATCATAAGCAAGTGTAAATTGAAAAAATCGATTTTTGAATTTTTAAAACTTATTTTATAATTTCGTTTCCTGCTTCCGAAATCCGAAAATGGGTTTCCGCCCAACATTGATTATCAGTAATGACCATTCACTAAATATCAGAATTTTTCATTCCAAACCTTCAATAATAACAAAAATAAATTTCAGGCAATTGTGGAAACTCCACAGAAGAATTCGGATGGTCCCTCGATCGTGCAGCCTCGAATGTTCACCATGAATGCGAAGCAGCACTTGATCAATAGACTCAAACCGAATCAACAAGGATTTATTCAGCTTGACAATTTTATGAAGGTCTGTCTTTTTGTTCACGACTTTCCCGAGATAATAGTGTTTCTATTTTAGATGCCAGTAGCAGAAGAGTATCAGTTGAAGAAATCATCGACAACAGACGGGGAGTGGAAACTCGTGCCTTTCTATGAATGGTTCCTTAAATTGGCTGAGGTCGTTAACAAATACCTCTACTCGATGTGGTACGACGGTCTGATCTTCGGATTCTGCAGCAAGGAGGATGCGGAAAATCTGCTTCGATCGATTCCTCGATCAGTGTTGCTCGTCAGATTCAGCGATATCGAATATGCAAAGATCAAAATATCAGTGAAGGACAGAAATGGGGGTAGGTACTTCGAACTTCTATCTTAAAATGAATCAGGAATCATAATTTCGTACAATTTAATTTGATTGAGTTTTTTACAAAATTATTTTTCTCTTCACGATTTTATTTATTTTCTATCTTATTATTAGTTCAACTTTTGATGATATGATATAAGATAAAGTGCACTTGGTAGGATTTTTTTTTTTTTAAATTAAAATTCTTGAATTTATATTTCGTTAAATTACATTAAGTTCTTTGATTCTTCTATTAGTCTTCTTTACGTGAATTATGTTATTTCCATTAGTCACTGAATCATTTCTGAAGTGCAAATATTTGAATCTGCCAAAAACTGGATTTATGCAGTGACTAGCTTAAAAAAGCTCTAATAATGAATTGGATTTAGAAATCCGCCATCACTGGTACGAACATACAGATCTGAATGCACGGTCACTATCATCTGAATTGCTGGCCAACCAACGATTCGCTCAAATCGACCTTATTTACCCAGATATCGATTTGGAGGTATGATCTTGCAACATTTCATAGATTTTTTATACCTACAAGAGCTAAGAATTGAACTTTATTATTCGTACTAATTATAAATATTACAAGCTTTGCGAAATATCAATTATCAGTGGGAATAATTAAGTCATCAAAGTATTAATCTTCTTATAGTATTCTTCTGATTTGAATTATTTTTCATGAATATCGTTGATTATGCCGCAAAATAGCTACATGTTGGCAATCACAATCAACAGTAAATTTTCTATTTGCAGGTGGCATTGGGCGGTCGCGAGAAACCTCGCATCCGAGTGCCTCGCAATCTGGAAGACGAGATTTACTTCGATAATCAGGCTGCTGCCACATCGTTCTGATAGATTGCTGCTTATCATTACCAACGTTTCTGTAGATTGCATTCAAGGATCTCGATTGATGCATTGATTGTTGTTGTTTAGCTGGTTGCAAGCCTTCACCCACCCTCAAACACAGTTACCCATTCACTTACACTTGCAACCTTTTCATCAAGAGGATTGTGAGGCATTTTGCCCCCAAAACCTCATGCTTAACTTCTTCATGTCATTTCTAATGATGCCAATATTCCAACTAGTTTTTTTCTGCAGATCAAAGGTTGATATTTGGGAAATTCACTATTTCTGCTTCGTGACTTGATGAAGCAACATTTAGAAAAATAAGTTGGAAAGACGTTCTCTCTCTTTGTAGTTTTTTTCAAGTTACGAGATTATGCATCTAGCAAATTATCCAAAGTCTTCGTTTTAACTTCTCCAATCGACCGTAAATGCACCTTTCCGACTGAAAGTCACAATGCATTCTATAATACTGTATGTATTCATTTGTCTGTTTGTCTGGCACTACTATTATGATGTGAGACATTTCACAATGATACTTTGCACTAGAATCAGCATTTGTAAATTGCTGTTGTTTGACAATAAAATAATGCGTTCATAATAATAGTTGAATTGGAGGTGTTGATATGCGCAAAATGGAGTGGACAATAAGAGAAAATGGGGGGGTGATGGAATGCAGAACGCTTGTCCTCATTCGGTGACTGAGTGACAGCAATGCGATATCCTCCCTCTTATATCCGTTCTAATCGTTTCCACTGCCTCATTCCCATTGTATGCCCTGATCTGCCCTTGTAATGCTTGTCTCTGTCATGCAGTCATTCTGTCTAAATATCCCTTCCCTTTCCCTTCTACAGATCCCCTTCTCTTCGCTTCTTCACACTTTCTCCTCTTCTTTCTCCTTTCTCCTTCTCTTCGTTTCCTCGCGTCCTTCATTCGTTCCACCCCCCTACCTCATCCCTCCCTCTATTTTGTCGTCCCTTCACTTGTAGCTGCCAGCCAGTCTGTCTCAATCGTCTCAATCCATTGGCAGCATCGATTTCATTCTCCCATTCATTCATACATTCACTCACTCACCCATCGGTTCCAATCGATATTCAAATCCTCCAGTTCCCATTCAGAATGCCTAATTCCATCCAGTTTCCCCTCCTTCTGCTGCTGTCTTTAGTCCCAGTCATTCTCTGTCAGGAATCCATTGTGCCTGCAATCAGAGTCGTTCGACTGCAAATCGACTACGAAAATGCGGACATCAGCTCTGTGCAGAAGATTAACAAGTAGAATACCCCTTTCAGAGGCTTCAAGCATTATTGAGATTTTAAATCCATGATGAGTAATCCATAAATTCATACATAATTAGCAACGTTGAAATTCGTCGCGTAATTTTGCTAAAGTTTCACCATTGACAACTATCACTTGACAGTGACGGAGCGATGCAATGTGTAATGACGGAGTCATTTTTACCATTTGACTTTTGCGATTTCTGTTCTAATGACAGCTTTTCTCTTATTTTCAAGAAAGGCTAAATCACCTTACAAAATTTACTCCGTCAAATGGTAAAAGTCACTTCGTCACTCAGTTAAATGAAAATTTTCTTCACAATTTTATGATGAGGATCAGCTCTGTTACGAATGATTATGAATGAATTAGCAATTTCGACTCAAAAATAGTTCATTATAGATGAATTGGCATTACCTACCAAGATATTTCGAAATCAAAAGTTAATATTTAATCCATCTCATGCCTATTTCATTTCAATGCATTAACAACTTTGTATCTTGCAAAATAACACAATGATTTAGATGGAATTCGATCATGCGGAATTCAGTGATGGCATCGCTGAGGTTCATCAACAAACACTGGCTGATTTGTGGAGAAGAAGAGGATGAAAAGTATCAATTGAAGGAGCATAATGAATTTTTTTCCCTTTCTTCTAGGTCCCCTACAGATTGTGGCAAGGCACAAGTAACCGGCGATATCGTGAACGACCATCACTATCAAATCAACGTGACTTTCATCTCAGGACGGTTCGTCCATTTTATGTCATTTGGCTCTCCTTGGGAGTGTCGGAATTGAAATTTTGAGAAATTCTGAATCGGAATCGGAATTCCGTATACTCTTGATTCTCAATTATGCTGGGTGATTCAGGGATCCGGTGAAGAATGCAAAGGTGGAGGCGACTTCCACTGTTTTCGCGGTTTCTCAGATCGGATTGAAAGGAGGAATTTTCCAATACACTAATGCTCTTAAGGTATACTTTGATATTTGTTATTCGTAATCCTTTGATTTAATATAATTCTCAATTAGCTAAATTTTCTAAATGAAAACTGTGAGGGCTCGGACTAAAACTGACCGTCTCACCTCGATGATTTTACTATTCTTCATCGCCACCTATTTTAGCCAATTTTTCGTTTTAAAAACGAAAAAAGGCTGCCAGTGAGAAGTAGTATTCCCACCGCGATGAGACGGTGAATTTTAGTCCTAACCACTCTGAGAATAGTCTCATCGCACAATTTGGAATCTTTGAGACTTCTTGGATTGGAAATTTTTGCTCCATTGACGAAATAGAAATTAAAATATCTTATTCAATATATCCTATTCACCTTGCGAGAAATCAATGTGGCAACAGCAATGTGACGGCACGACATTTCTACAAGATTTTAATCAAATCTCAACACCTTCCTATAGACAAATGCCAACAATTCCTAGAATTCGTGCTTCATACTGTAGAAAAAGCATTCCATACATATCGTGTTTTCAAAACTGCCATCAAAATCTATTTTTCATCATGATATGATATAATTTAAGAAGAACAACAGAAAACTCTAGATCTTTTATAATTCTCGCTTATTTTATATGCGCCTTCATGAAGATTATGATTTTAGGTCCTCGGCAAGCCGTCAGCAACTTTGAAATTCGACGAGGCGTTCTTCTGCTATCGAGGACAAAGCCTGGTTGAAGGAGATAAATGCCGTAAGCTGTTTGTGGGAAGGAGACTGAGGGATTCGGAATGGCCTGCGAATGACATGGACGAAGAGAGAACGCGGAATGTAGAGCACAGTCCGATCAGACTCGGCACTCTCATTGCATTGTGATTGTGAAGGGGACAGCAAGAAACTCATGACACTCTAACTGCCTGATTGACTGTTTGTACATAATGATTAATGATTAGGATCTAATGAAGCGTAACTGAATCAGGGAGGTATGAATTACAACTTATTCACATTATCGTTGAGTAGAGAAGTTCGGCTAGTTTGAAGGTCATTATTTTACTCAAAACATTAGACTTCGGAGTGATAACGATGTTCCCCAATTAGTTTCACGATATTTCCTAACTTCAAGACATACGACATAGAAAATTTCTTGTTACTTTTCTTCTTAATTCACTATGTATCTTTTTTTAAATTTTAGCCCGCCAAAATTTTTATTTAGAATGTTAGATAAGAGTAAACGAAGAGCTTTCATACTCAACGATTATCGATTTTTATTTATTTTCATTCGTGATTCAGTTATGCGATTGCAATATTTATTGTCATTTGTTGTTGTGACTTTCGACTTGACGGGCGAATTGGTCGATTGATTTGAATTGCAACTACTTGAACTTCTAAGAGAAATTTATTTTTTACTAGCACAGAAAACCCGTTCGTCTGTCGATTGATCTCGAGAAAGACTCGATGATAAATAATTCGAATTTCGACTTTGTAATTTTTACGCAAAGAAGAGCACGGATTAGGGATAACTTTAGACGAAGAAGCTATTGTTTTATTCGTACACTAGTTTTCCACATCGTTTGAAAACATCACACAAAGATCATAGCAGGATGCATGCAGATTATTTCGAGATCGTGTAATGATTGCATCATTCAACCCAACCTTCCACAAATAAGGCATATCGAATGCAATTCAGATCTGTGCAAAGCTGGAGAAAGATTCGATGATCGAAGGAATGGATGCGTGAAATGTGACAAGGGCACATATCAGGACAAGCAGGGAGCCTTCGAATGCAAGAAGTGTGCAGAGGGACAGACGACTGTTTCTACGGGAAGTCCGTTGGCCAGAGATTGCATTCGTAAGTTTGATCGCTGACAAGGGAAGTGCACAGATACGAACTCACAGATTTTGATGAAACTTTTCAAATAGGGGTTTTCATTGACGGGGATCACGATGGTGAAGTCAAAAAGTGTTGAATAGGAATCTGAAGTAAGAGAATTTAGGCCGTTTTTCACTCGTATTTTGTGTGAGAGATGATCAAATTCGCTCATCAAAAATGTATGCAAATTTGTAAATTCACAAACAGAAGTGCAGAAAATAGGATTTTCATCAATTTCTGCTTCCAGGTCCTCATTTTGTACTGTTTACTGTAACCATCGTGATCCCCATCATTGAAACCCTCTAGTTGGAAAATTTCATAAAAATCTGTGAGTTCCTATCTTGGCTACTCTCTTGTGAGTATTATTTAGAAGACTGTTTAGTGAAGATCGAGAGTTCTGTACAATGGATTATTATTCAAATTGCTGATTTTACCATTTTTTTTTTTCATGAATCGATCAGGATAAACTTGAAGAGTTATCTCGATCCCATCACTAAGCATAAGTTTAAAAATGTCAAAATGGTCGATTCGATTCAGATGACCTATTTTGGTGGGGGCAATTCTCAACTAATCATTTGATTTTTTATGCGCCACTATATTAGGTCTTCTTTTATTTAAATCGAGCTTTTAGAAAACTGCCCACCCGGAAGTTATTTCGACTTTTCAACACGTCGGTGTGAATTATGTGGAATCACTTCATACCAGGATGAATTCGGAACAACTGGGTAGAGAACTTAATATTCAGCATTGCGAAATTATTCTATTCTCATAGTTGCAAAGCATGCCCTCCATCTACTGTGACACGAGTCATGAATTCGACTTCGATCGAGGAATGCGTCGGTAAATATGAGATGATCTTTTTAAATTCTAAATCAACCTCTTTCAACATTATCAGAGCGATGCCCCGTGGGCTATCAGCGAGACTCGACAGGCACTCGCTGTCTGCCCTGCCCTATCGGCACATTCAAAACCGCAGATCTGCCTCTGTGCGTCACCTGTCCGAGGGGATTATCCACGCTATCAGTCGGAGCTAAAAACTCATCCTTGTGCTCGATAAGTAAGATGATGAAGTGATTGGGCTAATATTTGCGCAACTATCGATATAAACCGTTTCTGACAAATTTTAAATGTAAATTTCAGCTTGAATTTTAAAAATCTTGATTCATTAACGGTCTGATTAAATTGTACATACATTTCAAATTACTGAAAAGGCTAAAAACTAACGAATCCTTGAAACAGCTAAATTAGATGCACTTGAATAAGTCGAGTGTCGAGGTCAATAAGTTAGCGAGCGCTTGACTTCGACTTCGCGCATAAATTGAAATTCATCTTCGGCTTTTTTAAGTGAAGTCACAATCCACTCGATGTTGAAGATCTCGACAAAATAGCGATTTTATGGGAAAGAACAAACTTCTCGAGATATTTGCTTGCAGAAATGTGTTTGCCTGGCACCTTTCTCAATATCACAACTCTGGAATGTGAGCAGTGTGAATTTGGACTGTACTCATCGGAATACAACGGCAGAATTTGCAAGGCATGTCCTGTGAACACGACTACTTATCAGAAAGGTTTCTAACAGTTCTAGAAATTAGGGAAATGCATTAAAACTACAGGCTCGAATAGCATAACTCAATGCGAGTCGACAGACCAGTGTCGAGCAAAGACCCATAGATGTCATTGGCTGGCTGCATGCTTCGATCTTCCTGACGAAGATCATAAGCGACGATATTTTTGTAAATGTCGACCAGGCTATATCGGAAACGGGTTTCATTGTGCAGGTGAGTTAATTAATGTTGGGCGATCTCAGATTTTGGATTGAGGTGGAATGCAATATTGATCTCGAAGTTATGGTCCAGTTCTGTTCTCATTTAAAAATAGGAGCCATTTCGACTCAAACTCTAAAAACTGTACTAGGTCCTATCGTTGATTTTAAATATTATCTTCAGATGCATGCGATAACTTCTGCATGAATGGTGGTTCGTGCGTGAAGATCGGCAATGGAGATGCTCGATGTCTTTGCGCAAAAGAATTCAAAGGAATTCGATGCAATACTCAAGTACCGAGCGGTGTTATTAGTGGCATTTAACTTGGATCTGAGAAAAATGCGCCTTTTTGAATATTCCGTGACTTCGTAGATCCCGTAGGTAAAAATTTGCATTATGATCGGGGTTAGGGTGTAGTAGGCTAAGTTTGATATTAAAATATGTAATTTGATGTGCTAATCATTTTGATGCCAAATATACCCTACCACACTCTAACTCTACCTTATCTATATTCATTTTACCCGTTTTGAAAATTTCTTTTACTTAAGGAGTATTCAAACTAAGAGACCTAAGGGATTATGGGATATTCAACAGGCCGAAAAATCTTATTAATTGCTAGGTTTTAAAATTTATGGGCAAGTTTATCTTTGATTCTTGACTGTGACATTTTGTATTCGTTTTTGTTTTTTGCTCTTGCCTTTCTTATCGATAGATCAAACAGTATCATTTGTTGCTCATCTGATTCGAGATGACGAAAATGATGCAGCTGCGTTGTTTCGTTACTTATCATTCATCCATGCATATCAGTGTCACTGTCATTCATTCACTATCATCACTTCTCTACATATTTATTCATGCATTCCTGACCTAGAATATCATTTGCATTTGTATTTGCATGATCTTCTTCCTGTCAAACGTTACACTTTTCACAGCCCTAATGCGTTCTGTTTCACTCATATTCTGCCTAGTTTTGCTAGATCTACTGTTGTTTTCTATAGCAGCTCCAGTAAGTGCTATTCATTATAATTATTTTGTAAGAATCGAATTTAAAATATAGATTTGCAAAGACTACTGTTTTTTCAATAATATTGATTCTTACACATCTAAATGTTATTCATTCTCAGGTTTAGTAAACTCATTATTCAGGCAGCATCTCTTGACAATCGAAAATTCTATCGAGTTCAGGTTCACTTTTTACATTCCTAAATTGATGGTTCCCTGCTAATTTTGTCTTTCAGATGACCGGTAATAATCTCTTTCAAGACTTTTTGATATTTTTCTCAAATAGTGATCCATTTTTCGGCTGATAAATTTAGGATCTAAAATTTTGTATAATAATATGTAATAATGTTTGTATAAAATTGTTCAATTTATAAGTGAGTTCAAATTTTTTACCCAAAATATCTCGACATTAACAAGCGAAGCACAAGTACAACAAGAGAATTTAAAGATGCGATGACTCAACTTACTGAACTTTTTTCTCAGAACGTCAAAAACTGAAGAAGCTGCTGGGAAAATAAACAGGCAGAGCGTTAAAATGCAATGGCAAACAGATTAGAGAAGGCAAAAAATGAGAGGTCAGTTGGAGAAGAAAGGACTGGGTTGTGGATCAGACAGACAATACAACGGAATAGCGTAAAATTTCGAAATTCTTTCAATCTATGATTCGGGAAATAGATGCAGAAGTTTGATGATCGATAGAATTTCATAATATCATCATCAAACCGAAATAGAGTTCGATAATGCGTAGAATTTATAAAGCTACTTAAATCAATTTGAGCTCAAGACCCATCCATATTTACTAGAAAAAGGTGGAAAGAATTAACAAATGTAAACTGCAGTAGACAATGAATGACTTTTACTCGAGCCACTAATCCACTTGAAGCAGTGAACCTACAAATGTGCAAACATTCCATGAAACGAATGGTCTATCATCAGAACTAGGCAGACTTTTAGCTTGAATGGGAAATTTTTAGGGAGCAAATAGGTAAAAACACATTCTATAGAAAAGTTATGGGGTATGCAACAGGATTTTAACGCAAAATTTGACTTGAGTGAAGTTCGCTGCGGGAATCTTGCCAAATCATTATTTTGATCTATCACTTTATTCTAGTGACTTAGAAAGTTATTATTATCCACAAGAAAAGTTAAAATTTAAGATCTTTATAAACAGAAAATTAAAATCATGAATTTCTTAAATGATTTGAAGTCATTATTCTGAAAAGTGCAAAAGTTAAGGACCTCGATATATAATTTACTCGATCATGAAATTTAATCTAATCAGAAGGTTATATGAATAACTGATATCGGCTGAAAATATGGCAAAATTTTATTCAGCACCTACGTTATATTTGGTTACATGATAATTTTAGGCAGTTTGGAAGTGTCACCATGACGCAACATAGAGAAGTGTGCTGGACTAGGAAAGGGTTGTGAATGGCTTTGAATTTACACACGATTATTTCATGCTACATCGTTACGATATTTTCAAGTTGTCATGATTTCGCAATGATAGTCTTCAATCGAGCATCAGCCAGTTTATCATATTTCCGTCCGAACCTCCAATTTCTCATCCTTCCTCTGCAAATACTCGTACAGACTTCCCTAAACTCTTTTCTGTCTTGCAAACCGTTTTTCTTTACTTCTTTTCCTCGTATATAAACGAAAAAATGCGAGGATTGGCACTGATCAGCTCAGTCTTAGATCCAATACAATGCGGTCGCTTAGGTAAAAATCCATTTTTCTTTCAAATTTTCAAAATTATTTAGCCTTCTTCTGCTTCTGCTCTGCTTAACAGCTACCAATGCATATTATGTAAGTCTACGAAATACTGTCATTTCATATTATGCTGAATCTTTAGACCTACTACATTTACTATCCATCATCGTCCTCGGGAAGCACAACTTACTACTATCCAAATACGTACAATTATAATTCACGCCCAGGAAATACTCTGAATTACAATGGACAGACATATTATTACGACGGAAGTGAGTTCACTTTTCATGGGAATTAATAAGAAACACCGATATGAGAAATAGAGCTGTGTTCTATTATACTTGCTAATACTCTAGATGACGATATGAGTTCTGGATTATGATATGTCATATTTTACGTTGTAAAACCTTTAAAATTTAGCGACCAATTCAAACGGGTATAACTATTATTATTACTCGCCGAGTTCGTCGAGCTGTTGTGGAAATCAATACAAATCACCGTATACAATTTACTATCTGAATGGAAAGAAGAAATAAATCGATCTTTCTCTGGAATCTAAGAATTCATTTTGTTGAACCTGCATTTTATTTTGGCACTGTCAATAATAATATTGATAGATAGGGTCCTCAAGTAGATACGCCAAACATCGCTTTGTGGTAGAATTTTTGTACAGATATTATAGAAGATGTGAACAACACTTCTGTGAGGAATAAATAAAACTTTTTAAAACAATTAGTTGAAAAAATTCAAAAATTTCAACCCACAAAATGAATATATTTTCGCAAACGAAATATTGCTTGTGCGTGGTTGTGTGTATAGCTATTTTCTCTGGATTTTTTTTGCACAAAACCATTTTATCAGGTTTATCATCAATCTAGACTAGATCTTTTGAGACATTTTGGGTTCGAAGGGTATTCTTTCCAAAGGTTTGATTCTAAACTACCACAAACGCATTTTTACAAGGAGACGGAACTTGGGGACTCTAGTTGATAGATTTTCGAAATAAAGTTAAAATTAATTATGAAAAATTATACGGTGGCTTTCTCGAATTGATATTCAGCATAACAAAATTTAAGACTAAAACTAGGGACCGCCAGCCCTTTTGCCAAATTCACACTGGCACTATGTTTTCTACGTTTTTCAGGGGCTAAGGTGTCCCTCTAGTCATCCCCACCGAAAAAACCGCGAAAAAATATGTCACTGATAAAAAAAATTGATAAAATTTGGCTCTTATAATAGGCCGTAGGTTTGAAAAGTCCATAGTTCGAAAAGGCCGTAGGGATAAGTTTCCAAAAATGAGCTGAAAAGGCCGTAGGGCCTCGCCAATTGCCCCAAAGCTACCGTTTTTAGTGTTTTAACGTTCCACGGCGTTTAATAACTGGCGCAAATAAAATGTATGATTTAATTTAACCTTGATATTACTTAGATTTATCGGGTTATAGGATATTTTTTGACGAAACAATCACATGCTGCTTATGGGATTAAAAATCATTAAGTTTCCACTATGACCGTCAATCAAGTGCCGGTGATCGCTTTAAATAGGTAAATAGCCCCCCGATTATGGCATATATTTCATCTCTAGTATTAGTTCTCCTAGTATCATGTTTCGATCACCACATTCGGATATGCTTAGTTGAGTTATGGGGCACGACCGGAATTGGTAATTTCAGAAAAAAATGCTTACTTTAAAAAAAATCTTTAAGAATCATTTAGGGATATTTTTGCGAAAATTTTTCTTTAATCTGACGTGGAATTATATTAATTTCCACGAATAATAATTGAAAACCCGAAAAAATCGTTCCAGGAACAAGGAAAATTCGCGGCTTGCAGCGAGTACGAATTTATCGGCCTAGCTCGTGCCCATTTCCGACCTAATTGCCTGTGATAGACTGAACTATTCGAGAAATCATCTGAAAATTTTTTAGAATATGTAGTTGGCATTCTAATGTATCGTCAAACATGAAAATTGGTAAAGATTCAAGTTGGTTACAAAGTCGCAAATTCAGTGAGTTCAGCGCTGTACGTTTTGAAGCCTGCGTTGAATACCAACAAGTGAAATGTGAAAAATCGATAAATAATTCAAGTTTGAGGTGTTTTCGAACGAAATTTCAGCACAGGGGCTTCAGAATCTATCACGTCATTTTCCCTTATATAAGAACTTTGTATGTTTTTGCATCCCTATTGTGACCAAGCTAATTTCATATTCAATCGATGCCCACTGACGCCCTTCAACTATTTAAACGTCTGAAATATTCTGGAATCGCGTAAAATAAAAAATTTGTAGCAGAAATCGTCCGATTTCAATAGAAAAATCGCGTCGCTGACATTCCGGCCTTCCCCGAGCGTTTCTCCTGACGAGTTCCTGCGCGCGTTCGATCTCAAAATTCCAGAAATTGCTTCTATTTTGATATTTGGCTGAGATAATTGGGTGTAATTAACTTTTTTACTATTTTAATTGCGTTTTTCTGGTCGACAATAAATTCCCCTCCTTTTTTCGCTTTTCGTTCCTTTCATCGCTTTTTCTCCCTTTCGCGCCTGCGCATTGCAGAAGTGGACGGGGCGAAAAGGGGAAGGGGACAAAACAAAGCAGCGTGAGTGTTGTTTTACACCAAGGGAAAGGGCGGGAAAAGGCTATGAAGGAGGGATAGGGTTAGAGAAAAGGAGAAAATCGTTCAGAGGAATAGTGGAGAAAAAGAGATACAGAATTTGTGTGCGTTTTCGCAGAATTATACTCAATCTGGGCAAACGCCGACACAATTTTCTCTACAAGTAGCCTCTCTAGCTAATGGAACTAATCTCCTTGTTTTAAAGTAAGACGATTTTTATGAATTTTGAAAATAAAGCCCGAGTATTTAGATGAACCCATCACCAGCTCAGCACTTTAGTGATGTCTTTGAAAATATAGCAGAGGTAAAACGACAAAACCGAATTTTCATCAAGCTAATTTTAGGCGATCTCGACACAGTTTTGGGGGTAATTCGACCGAGATCATTTTCTCTGGCTCTCAAAGATTACCTGCCCCAACGCCAGTCCATCAGCAACAGCACCAGTTCGCCAATCGACCATCATCGGAGAGTATCCAACGACTGGTACAGACGCCTTCAATTTCAAACGCTAACGCCTTGCCGCAACAAGCTCCATCAAATCAAACGCCAATGACTCAAGTAAGCTTTGATCCTGTCTTGATCAATCAGCATCATATATTACATTATTATAATCTTTATGTTATTTCTTCCTTTTCTGCTCTCCTTCACCAGAGGTCGCGGCCGAGCCCTTTTGCAGACAGGCAGAAAAGAGGGAAATAGTAAAACTTTGATACATTTTACAATCTTTTCTGCAAAATACCAATTAGAAAATAAATAAAATGCATTTTATAATAAATGTGAAAAATGAATTAATATTGCAGAATCGCGGCAGAAGACGTGCTGCGCCTGGCGTCAAGAAAGATCATGTCGCTAGAAGCTCGTCTCAGAGGTAGGAGAAACATAAAGTAAAATTCCAAATTTAAAAGAAGACATTTCAGCATGAACAAAGGCGATATGGCAGGAGCGGCTCTGCAAGTGAGCGAAGAAAAGTTGAGAAGGACATTTTCAAAAATGATAAAGAAGCTCGAGAAGAAGCTCAAGAAGAAAAGAGTGAGAATGTTGTAATGGACAGATTTATAAATTTTCACTCCCGCGGTGCCCGTCCGCACGATCGGGATGGCGTGTATTATCGAGAGAAGAAAAGTGCACGTCTTCTTTCTATCTCTCAAAAGACATGACATACTATTTCGTTCATACAGTCACCCGCAGATGTGCAAATTTACAAGTCTGGTGCGCGAATTTGAAATTTGAAGGAAAAGGCTATTGTTTCAGAAGCAAAAGGCGAAGGGCAAGAAGAAGCCCGAGACTAGCAGCTCGGACTCGTCTTCGTCGTCTTCCGATTCTGACTCGGACTATTCAGGTAGAAAATTAAAATATCTCTTCATCGTGACATGTTCCACTATAAATTTCGTGAATTTGATCAGTTTCTAAGAAATTTGATTTAACTTAGTTACAGTATTACAGTATGGAAATTTTTCTAGGTTCCTTTCTTTTCGTTTGCAAAGAATTTTATAAATTAGAAAGATAAATTTGTCGATCCTTCATCATCGTCTTCAGAATCGGATGATGAAAAGCCGGGTAAAAGGAATAAAACGATCCGGATCGACTGAGAAAAGGGAGGAGGAACAGACTGAGCCGGCATTTTTTATCGTTTTGCTTCTTTTTTCCATTTCCATTCCTAAAGTTGAAATAAATTGTTCAAAAAATTCGACTATGGGCTCAAGTCAATTCACATGAATGAAAATAGTGCATTCGCTAGCACCTGAGAAAGCAGCCGGCAGGATAGAATTCATTTCTTCTTTTTCCGTGTCCTGCATAGTGTTTCTGACATTCTGAATTTTCATAGATGATCATTTTATCTCATTTGAAGCCTTGATTTATGGCGAAAATACAATTAGCTTATTAAATTTCTACATAGTAATTTGGCAAGCATTCGAAATTTATCCTCTGGCATGCCCAGTAACTTCGAAATCAGTTTAAAGTAAGCTAAAATAAAAAGAAAAATCATATCTAACTGCATTATTTGATGCGTCAAATGCATGCTCACTTTTCTAGAATGCGCAGGGAAACAAGAGTGATTTTAAAGTGTATAGGAATTCGAGCAACTGTTGGAATCCATAAACCTATTTGAATCTTGCCATTTCTACATCAGCTGCAGTCATACAGCTTCTATTCTCTCAACAGTTTTTCATTCGCCTCACAACGCAGCTGTGCTCCTCCTTCCTATCAAACTTATGAAAATTAGTGAAAGAGCTGATTTCATATGTAAAACCCAACCAATTTTACCTTTAAACATTCCAAGCGTTTGAAATTCGTTGAAACAAAAATTATCTTTCTGAGACTGGAAAATGAATAAAGATTTGATAATTTACCGTTTCATAATTTATAGCATTCGGGCATGGCTAATCGACTGAAATTTGAAAAAAAAAAATGTTAAAATTGAATCTTGACAGTCGAATTATCGTAAGCAGGGTTGGGCAAAGCTTTGGCTTTGTTTTTGAGGATTTTGGCGACTGACTTCGATTTTGACTTCGTGAAATTTTTTTTTGAAATCTTGTCTTTGACTCTAAAATTTTAGTCTTTAACCAGCCTTGATCGTAAGATAGTGATCATTCTTTTTTGAGAACGAAATCAAGCAAGCTGTTTCTTCAAATAAAATGAAATAAAGTTTCTCTATCAATGTTTTTGCACATATCAGTCGAAGATCACAAGCCTGTTTGGGCCTGACATTCATTCTTGAAAATGTTTTCGGATGAAGAAAAGCCGATTGATCGAAAAGATTGGAGTGATACATCTTGTGTTTTTAACAAAACCGAATTCTTTTGTCGATGTTTTGGGTGCGAGCCGAAGATCACATGCCCGTTTGGCCATGACATTCATCTCTAAAATGTTGTTTTTGGATGAAAGAAAGCGCTGATTGATCGAAGAGATTGGAGTGATATATTTTGTATTTTTAACAAAACCGAATTCTTTTATCAATGTTTTGCATGTCAACCGAAGATCACAAGCCTGTTTGGGGCTGACATTCATTCTTCAAAGACAAATTGTATTATTTTGGTGGATACAATCCTAAAGCATGGACAGATACGAATCGAGTTGATGTAAGAAGATTGAACGAAAGTCTATGAAATAATTTGTTTAGGTTTTAATAGATGGAGAATGGCAAACAGGGCCTACATTTCCTATTCCAATTACATATGCTCAAACAATAATATGCGATGAAATTTTATACGGTCACATTATAGCATATTCATTATTGTAATTATGGATATTCAGTTATTGATGGATGGAATAGTAATATGATATATCGGTTATCAGACGACGAACGGGAATGGATTGAAATTGGAGAGATTCCAGAAAGACGACTTTATTCCGGAGTTGCATCACTAAATGGAAGAATTTACATAACTGGAGGATTGAAGTCGTTAATTTTGTATGATAAATAATGTACCATTATATATTTAGTGTTAAGACGCATTCTTTGAGTAGCCCGAACAAAGGCCGGACAATTGCAAAAGTGTCTCGGATCCGAACCAAATTTATATGGTGGATACACCCATGGACCCTATTCACAAAAATGGGGAGATCAGGTCCCGCCCCCAAAAGTGGGCGGGGCTAGGTGGGGGTCAAAGTTGGGTGTTTTGACGATTTGACACCCCTCAGGAGGCACAAATAAAACTTTTTTGCTATAAAAGATTTTCAGAAAATTTAAAAAGCATAAAGTAGCCCATGTAATTGCACATCTTCTGGTATATAGGTTTCCAGACAACAACCACCTGCTGAGTCAGGAATGGGTCCTGATACCAAAAATGGGAGTATGCCGGCCCCCCATTTTTTGCATAAAATCGAGTTTTCTGGGAAAGTTTAGGGGGAGTTCCGAAAATCTAATGGTATATTCGGATTCTACTTATCAAATTACCCTAAAATCAGTCCTGAAAAGCACAAATTAGGGCGGACAGCTTTGATAAAAATGCAGTCAAATGGGCGTGGTCTGAGGGTCGAATTTTACAAAATCGATCAAAAAATTTTAAACAGTACACGAATCGATAGCCCTTGAAAAACTAAGCAACTTTTGTGAAGACATCTCATAATTATCTATTATGGTATGCGTGATATAGAGGTTTGAATGAGTCAGACCCACGAAAATGACAAAAATATTCAAAAAAATCATAACTTTTCGAAAGTCAGACGAATTCGAAAAAATTTTTCGGAATATAGTAGTTGGAGGGCAATACTTCATTTTTGATTCCTAGAGTATCGTGCTATCATTTTATCATGTTACCATATGGGTCCATGGAAAACCACCCATATGGTACCCGAGTAGTACTATACCAAAATGGATATCAATCGACTCGAAATTGACTGGAGTGTAATATTCGAGTCCATTTCTATCAATTTCAGCAAGTGGTTTCATTATACCATCATTGTAATTGGCTATAACCACCTGTCGAAAAAGACCAAAAATTGGGTATTTTCAAATGGCCATAAAAGACGATAGATTAATCTGTTTTTCAAATGGTTTTCAGCATATTACTCAGCTCGATAAAGGCTTTCGTTTGGCATATAACATGATGGGTATTGGTTACCAAATGGTAGCTTGACCATATGGTCGTTACCATTTGATACAATACCATGTTTGGTATCGCTCGACTCCAAATTGAATGGAAATAAATAGTAGATGTCTCTATCTTCAATTTGAGCCCAAATTTTGATAGACTACCTATGAAAATATTCTCGTATCATTTTCTTGAAAATTGATATTAAATTTTGG
>LIAE01009784.1:44898-77500 GCA_002287525.1 Diploscapter pachys
CCTTTTGCAGATTTTTTAATGTACAGAATCCTTCATAGTAACATTCTGTAAGTCTCTGGTGTCAAATTTTCTTACTTTGGTCTTATTTTCATATCTGCCATATCGAGCTTTGAATCCAATGAATGCTAGAAGATAACAGAAACATCCAGCCAGAATGAGGGTCCAGGAACAAAAACTGACAAGGGTAGATCGATTGAATGAAAGAAGAAAGTGCATGATTAGTTGCTACTGTTCGTATTGGCTCTTGGCCTGATTGCATACATTTGTGTGATTAACTCGACGACTCTGATAAGAAAACCACCATGCTGGGGGGTTGTAAATCAATTCAAATAGATTATTTATTGCAAAAGAATCGAGTAGAAAACGACAAATAATTGGTAGTTCATAAATTACTGCTGACTGAAATCGCGGAATGGCATTTTCGAGGGGTTTTGATATTCTAGGAGTGGAGAGCTTGGCCTGAATTTCGTATTTGATTTTCTAGAAAGAAGGCAAATAATTACCGAACGGGCTGAGACAC
This sequence comes from Diploscapter pachys, assembly GCA_002287525.1. NCBI lineage: Eukaryota > Metazoa > Nematoda > Chromadorea > Rhabditida > Rhabditidae > Diploscapter > Diploscapter pachys. The sequence goes on from LIAE01009784.1 coordinate 45,419, forward strand.
AGGCCAGCTGCTGCGGGAGGGGAAACTCGAACTCGACGCAGGCGGAGGATAGTTCGCAAATGATATCGCTGAAAATCAACCTTTTTGTAATTATGAAGTTTTTTTTTCGAAAAAAAAACATTGCAATGCAAATGAATGGACTCACGAGGTGCGTGGAGAGTGGAAGTCGGGACTACTGCCGGATTGAATTGACCGTGTGCTGCTGCCATTGGAAGCACGCCTTCTGCAAGCATACAATAATTAGATCGAACATGAAATTATCTTTACATATCATTCTCATTTTCCATGAATCAACTTAGACATTATTAATTGATTAGGATAAAATTCCTCCATTTTTTTTACATACCAAGGAAATGCTTCAACAAATTTGAGCTTCCTGTATTTGCCATGGCTGATCATCTTCATCGACTGTATTTCTTTGTCAACGCCCCTTTTTTCATAATTCTCTTTTTCAATACTCTCTAACTCCCAATAGATGATAAATACAGCCGATGATGTTGACTAGCTAATCACAAATTCAGAAGCGCAACGAATTTCAGTTGGTTTCTTTTTAAATAAATAAATAGGGCTAGTATATGAGTGGGTTGTTGTGAACAGGGATGTGCAGAATTCTGATTCAGAATTTTTCAAAATGCCAAATTCCGCATACCCCTGCTTGTGAAGCTACGTTTTGTTCCAAATATCACGAGTTAAAAAATAGCCTACTCTGAATCTGAGTGAATATCTCAACGAATTCTTCCATGAAAGGAGGGTTGGCGATGTTCATCTGCATGAGGGAGAGCATGAATTCCACAGGAGTCAGTTGGTCGAGCAGCTCGTCTGGAAACACACTCATCCAAATATCAAGGCTTTAAAAAACTCGATTTTTGAAAATAATTGCTGGTCTAATACTGAAAAAAGTGAAGGAATCTTACTGAGAAAAAAAAACTAATAATTCAGCACGATGCAAGGTTTTTATTCTAGAATAAGGCGGTATGATTTTCAATATACTGGGATTGCAATTGTTTAAAATACTCTAAAAGTCGTATAATATTCTAAGAAAAAACTCGTAGTGTACCATCGTACTGAATTTGACAAGCTGCCGAAAAATAAAAGAACAAAATTGAGAAGAAATCAGATAAAAGTTTTAACATTACACTTTTCTTCGAAGACATGATAATTTCACAAATTTGTGTTTACTCACCCAAAATCGAGTCCACGTTTTCAGGCCCCGCAACAACCGATTCCAAATTCGTTTTCTTCTTTATCAGATCCTCCTTTCTGAATATTTTGTTATGTTTGTTTATCTTGACGAATATCATTTACTTTCTCAAAATGCCCTGCTCCCAAGTGTGGAATTGTGCGATGTAAGTATTGTACGATTCGGTGCCCTGCTGTCGACTGAAAGAGACGAATTTTCATAAAAGTTGAAACAAGTAACATTTCGGTAAAAATTTCTATTGATCTTCTTGTATTCTCCTTTGACCTTCGAAAAGACTTTTGCAGAAGGAGGAGGAAGGGTATCCGTGAAATTAACAAATGTAAGATCAGATTTTCGTCAAATCATTTTCAGAAGTAAAGAAATAAGATAAAAATTAACCTGTTTTCGGATTTCCACTTCTCGAATTCCTGTTTGTGCTGTGAATATTTCTGGTCCAACGCAGTCAATTCGGCGATGCAATTCTGAAACTCGACAAATTGTTTTCTTCAATGAAAAATATCGAATTTTCCCACCTGTAATTCATCAGCCATCGCGAAATTATAATTTTCTGAAACATAAATTATCAAATCTGATCATCCTAGGATCAATAGATATTTCTCGAAGGTTAATGAACCTTGAAAAGTTATCAATTAGATATGCTTCATCAGCGATAATTTATTTATTTTATTAACTGGTTAGGATAAATAAACTCTAGAATAGAATGTATTGGATTAGAACGAGCAGAAAAATAAGCCACATGTATGAACTAGTTGAACCTGTTAGAAAGTAAGGAAATTCAAGACTTGACCCGAAGATAGAGAATGTTGTGTTTGGGAGAGGAAAAGACGAACAGAACGAAGCAGAACTTAGCCGCGGCTCGAATGAGTTTCTCGGCGTGGTCGTCTATCTGTCTGGCCACCTGCTGTCTGGCTGTCAACTCGTCGATCACTTCCCCTTCCTCGTCCTCCAGTGTTTCCATCTTAATCGATTTGTTCATGTTTGTCCATGTATGTAAATTAAATCAAATGAGCAACTTATTGTTAGAAATGACGAGATGAAATGACCTATATTTCCCATACTAGTCCTCTCTACTTTCACCACCTCCTCTATCTCTAACTTTAGATCATATTCTCAGGTGATTCCGTCATTTAAAAATTGATATGATTTTGACTTTACGCGACTTTTTGACTAGATGGTATAAGGCTTAAGATTAAGAGGGTAGGAAAACGTTCCCTCACGCTGCAGACTATTTCGCAAGTTTGCGACATCGTGAAATAGCGAAAAATTTATATTGCGATTTTCTCATTTTATCAATACTCTGCTTCAAATTATTTTTTCTAGAAAAAAGAAAATTGCAAGAAAAGGTATGACGAGAGAAATGTTTCAATTTATCATTAAAAACTTGATTCAATAGATGAATTGCTTCATCGATAAGTTATTTTCAAAGTACTTAATATGTATGCAAATACCCTTGCTTCGTGAAAAATGCGCAAAATTCATCAAGATACAATAAACCCACCTCCTCAGCAATGTAGTGATAGTCGAGATCGACCATGCCCAGTTTGTAGTTGATCATGTCTGCAGCACACTGCTCCACGAAGCCATCTATCGATTCCGCCGAACTCTGAGGCTTCTTCATGAATCTGAAATCGTTCATTTTGAAGAGTAGACAAGGGAAAATCGTACTTTCTGCCATCGGGGAGCTTGACAGATTTGGGAATGTCGAATCCGCACAGAATTGGCTGGCTGCTTTCCGTCATGTAGTAGTTGAGAGGGCGGCTCACAGACACATTGTCCACGCGAAGTGCCTCTCTGCAAATCAAAATTGCATTGGAGTTTTTTTAACGATTTCAAGATTTGAAAAATCATATTTTCACCGATATTCTAAACGATTCTAAATTTAATAGAGAATTTACTAGTGAATTTTGAAATTACAATTCTTCTGAAGCAGGAATATCGAATAACATTCCAATAAACTTACTTCCAATCATAACTGGATGATTCAGAGAGGACTTCCTGCACAGGTGCGGGCTGCGAGAGACATTTGATGCAGAAATTGGGCGGGTTGACCTGGCAGAGGCAGTTCTCCACGATGCACTCGATTCCAAACCCATTCCCGCATTCCTTGCACACGCTGAATTAATAATCCATTTGAGTGTTTGTCAGAGTTCGAAGAATTCGAATTTTAAAATTAAGAATTTCAAAACTAATCTGCATGACATGAGTTTGGTAATCTAAATTTTTAAATTTGATTTCACAATGACAAAATTCCATCCACGAATGAAAGACATAATCAACATACCACTTGATCTTGTTGCAAGTGGTGTGAAGCTCGCCCTTTGCAGGTTCCGTTTTGGCTCTCTTCTGCATCGGCTCTTCACTGTCATCCTTCTCTTCCAGTTCCTTTTTTATCTTGTTCCAGTCCTCCGTTTCCCATCCGAAACGACGATTTCCATAAATTAGGCTAAATTTGCCATCAATGATTTTCTTCATTCACAATTCTGTGTGGATTTCTAACTAAACTTTTTTCACTCTCTAGCTTATCATGAATCTAATCAGTTTTTTTTTTCAAATTCTTCTAACCCCTTCTCGATTTTTAGCTTAGCCAATTGCATTGCAGCCCAGGCATCCTCCACAGAGCAGTGACCGACTCCATTCTGCAAGTCGCGGAATTATTGATTGATTATGGATGTTCACTTGTCTAATTGGAAAACATAAGAATAAAAATGCAAATACTCTCCATTGCCCCTGAAATCGGTATTTTGCTGTCTCTGGATAAAGATGATGGTGCGATCCGCGCACAATACTCGAGTGAAAATAGTGTAGAAAGTGGAAGAGAGAGCGGGGAGGACGCAGGCGGACAAAGAGGAAAGACTTTGCACATTTCCCCTTCTGCCCAGAGACGAAGACAATACCGATCTCAGAGATAATAAAGAGTAAAATAGGAAACCGGGAAAAGATGGCAGTGCAATGCTAAATTTTTCGCACTGTCAATATCCCCGCAGAAAATAATTTATTTCCTCGCTATCTTGCATCTCTAAACCTATTGTCTCCTATAGTTTGCCAATATCCAAATATCTCCAACCTGAATATTCTTGTTGAGGAAGAGATAGACGAGATTCTTAAGGCTCGTCTTGGAGTCGTTTCCTGACATGTTAAATGCGACAGCCACGTCGATGCAGTAACTGAAAGAACTTCGTATTTGTCAATGAATTTATTACTCTGCTTTCTGTAAATGCATCGGTTATCACTTGCTCTCTTACTGTCTGTGCAGATGTCTGCCATAGGCATGAGCTTCTCTTTCACCCTCAAATTATGAGGTGTGCAGTTCACTCTCAACTCTCCTTTATTCGCGACGCTCTTTTCAAAAATAGGTTGGAAGCGAATTGCATTTATCACAGTTTGAGATTAGAAGTGAAATGCAAGCGCTGTTCAAATGGTAAAAAATCACACGGCCCCTTAAATTGAACGAATCATTCCCCCCTTACATGTTCAAACTTTACAAAGAATCAACGTTCTCAGCGGGAAAGTCAATAACTTACGGATGCGCCATTTTGAGTGCCTTGAGGTCGAAGTGCATGGAGTGTCCCACGAGGATGGCATCTGGGGGCAGCACTTCTTGAATGGCCCTCTGCACGTCGGCCAGAGTCACGTTCACGTCTGCGAGCATTTCCTCTGTCAGACCGGAGTATTCAGTCAGGTAGTTCTGCAATTTAACGACCAACATTGTGATTTCACCAGAGCGTCTCTTTTACCGTAATTCTGTTCTCCGGCTTCACGAGCGTGTCAAACACAACGCTGCCGTCTTCACGGATCTGAACCTTGTAGCTAGGATAAACTAGGGCAAAGGTTAAACACATCTATTCAACGAGATGAAATCATCTGTACAACATATCGTCTATCCAACCCTATCTCTATTCAAAAGGCTGGATAACGCACAAGTGAATAAACGATACAAATGCATGCATTTTACAGGAAAACGTCGAACTAAAAGACATACCAGAGAGACTCGGCAGAGCTCGTGAACGTGCGCAGATGTGATGCACATTTCGCAGTCGATTGCAAACATCGGAGATGATTCCGTCAGTGGCAGGTAGCTGAATAATATATAATAATAATAATTTTCCTCTAGAAAAGTTTTTTTTCTAAATAAATACAAGACAGCTTCAGCATAACTTTCGACTCCCGCCCCGTATTTTTGATGGATATCACATCGTTCTCGCCACTAGAATTCAACGCTGGAAAGAATGCGCTCTAATGCCAAACCGATTCGTCCCTGTCTAATATGGGTTAAATAAAATTGAAACAGGGTAAAAATTTCACAGATGTCTAAAAGGAGATTAGATCTACATATCTGAGTAAAATATTTGGGAATAACTTAATCTTCACAAGGACACACTCGTCCTCAACTTATAAGCTTTTCCTTACTATTTTTTCTATTGTGATACAACGCTGTAGCAGGTGTCAGAACGCTTTTGTAGGTAGTATAACTATCCAGATAGGTAGATCTTATTCTCTTCTAGACATCTGTAAAATTCTTGCCGTTTCAATTTCATTTAACCCAGATTAGGCAGGGGAGAGTTGAGTTAGCATTTGAGCGCACTTTCCAGCGTTGAATTCTAGTGGCAAGAGCGATACATGTTCACAAGTACATTCCTATGTGCATGTTAGCTTACAATAAATACGGGAAGCCCTACCTTACAAACTACAAGTCAAATAAAATCGTGAAATAATGAAAAATAAGTCTAAAAATAATTGATGATTTAGAATACCGTTTTTTGGTTGAAATATGGTCCTCATCAGGCATGGGATATTCGTGCTCGATCAACTCGACGCTCGTCAGGACCATGCTCGACTTGACACATTTCAATCCTGTGTTTGGATCTTCTAGCTGAAATATTAACTCGTCCTTCCAGGGAATAAAAGATGCAAGAAAATATTCGTTAAGAGATTTCTTTAGTTGTTTCACGCGCGCCCCTCACTCTCTCGCTTTTCTTGAATAAAAACGAATAAAAAAGAAAATAAAGGGAGTAAGAAAAGAGAAAAGAATGAGAGACAAACTTGGAGCGGAGAGAAAATCCATTATCGAAAATTTGCGTACACCCTTGCGAAGAATGCAAAATTTGACAAACCATTGACTTCTCGCGAATCTGCTCCCGCATGCTGATCGGCACGTTGCACATCGACTCCCAGAACGCATTCTTGTCTGACACTTCGGCACCCAGCCTGATCCACTTCTTCTCGAAGAAATCAGACACGAAATCGAATGAAATGCCACCGTCGTGAACCTGAAAATTTTCCTATTGACAAACTAATATACTTTTGTAGTTGTCACAAGATACTAATGAAGGAATAGGTGCAAACTAAGGGGAATTCTACTAGTGACGAATGCAGAAAGTCGATATATTGAAAATATTCAATTTTGATGAAAACAACGTTTTTCGGAATAAAAATGTCTCCTTTACAGATCAAAACCCACAATGTAGTGATCAGGACAGTTGATTCTGACGAGCATGGTCTGCGTGCAACCCTTCCACGGCTTCACCGTCATCCACTTCGGCCGCGTCACAGGGGGGCCGAGTGTCGCGAATTGGATGCAGGTTCCTATCTCTGCAAATAAAAGAGCATTCTCTTCTAAAGCACCGTAATGACTCACCGAAATTAGCGGCCAATGACCCGTTGAGTTTCTGGAGAGTGAGCACGAGACCAGGCCCGCCTTGATTCGCATTCTTCTTCTCTGCGATGATCTTGTTGAGAGCCAGCGAGGCGCGCGACGTCGAGGCCTGGTGCAATTGACCGAACGAACCTCCCGTACTACTGGACTCCACTGAAATTAGAATGATCATTTTTTAAAGGATTTTTTAAATTGGCTTGATTTGAATCACAAAACAAACAGGTCTTCTTAGAAGAAAGTTGTGATCGAATCATGTGAATAATAGTTATGCATGTTGAAAAACGATGCCTCTTCCACACAAAATAGGAAAAGGATTCTCAGAATCATAAAAATAAAAAGTTAAATTCGAGCTCCCTGATAGGAATAATTATTTCTCGAATCGCCGGTATTGTAGATGAGCGATCAGAAAATGAATAAACAAGTTACGAAAGCTATTTTTATAGAACTGCTCATAAAATGTTGCATATTTGGCAGACTATTTTGTGTTTGTGGGCAAGTTTTAGGGAAAAACGAACCCAAGAGATTCCTGGCGAGATTGGAAGTGGATCTGACGATGGCCTTCTGCTGCTCAGTCAGTCCACCCAAATGCATCAGTTTGTCGATCTTCTTCTTCAGTTTCTTAACGTTGCGTTGTTGCTTTATGTCCTTGCGATCCATTCTGTTGTCCATCTCTCTGCCCTTCACTTCTCATCCAGCAACCTAATTGATTCAGAATCTAATGAATTCGTCAAATTCGTGGAAAATCGATAACAAATGAAAAAGCTAAACGAAGAAAAATTGAAGCAACTTTCAATATTTTAAACGTGACTGCAATGTGACGCGTAAAATCAGTGTAGCTCAGTGAACGGATAAAGAGGAGCGGAAAATACGGTATTATATCGAGAGAACACAAACTCCGTTCCTCTGCAAAACGCGGCAGTGTTCAAAAGTGATAGTGCGGGGACCTCCAAAATAGAAAGCAAGTCATGTTTAGAAGGCGAAGAAATAAAAGGCCCAATCTAGATCGACGATAAATCCCATGAAACTGACCTATGCCAAAAATCAGCTCACGATTTTCGCATCCGCAGGGCTTTGTATTGAAAAAAAAAACGTATTCGTTTCAAGGTTCAGTTTTCTATTATTTTCTAGATTTGGGTATTTTCTTTCTTTAATTTTTTGACTTCGTCAAAATCTTGATTACAACCCTGCGGACAAGTTAACAACAAACTTTGCCATGTTGGATGTGATTTGGGGACCCGTTTGCATCCCCTAATTTTATGATGAGATTTCTTCCCGCAAAATATTCAATATCACTATTTCTCTTATCAATTTGCATTCAATGCAAAAGCTTACTTTCTTGCTCCTAATGATTACTGTTTATTGATTTTTTTTTATTTATTTACGCATGAATGCAGAATTTATTTCCTAAATCAGTACAAATTCTTAATTTAAAAATTAGTTGGACATCTAGGCTAACCCCCAGCTAGACAGCCATACTCACATAGTGTAGTGATAGAGCAGCGCATCCTGGAGAGTGAGAGATCAGGTTAGAATTCTGACTGTGAAAGGCATGAGTTGTGCACAAAATAGCCACTCGCAGCGGACCCAATCGAAATATCGTTAGGCCACCGTCCTACATTTGTATAATCTTTTCAAAATTTGTTTAAATAACTAGTATTAATTCGCTTTACAACATACGAGGAAGGCGTTGACAGACATTGATCGAATTCGAAGTCAACCAAATTCAGTCAGGATGAGTGATGAACCTATATTAAGTTCTACAAATCCTCTTTCCAAAACCGTAAGTTGAAATTCGAATGAAATTTTTTGTAATAAATAACTTTTTTCAAAATGATACCATTTTACAACAGGAAAAACAAAATCGGTGCGACAGGGTCTCCTCATGCATGATTCCTGTCTAAAATTATCGCAAGGCTTCAATTCATCATAAACCGTTGGGGGATTTGATGAGGGTGATCCAAAATATCGTTTATTTTGCACTTTGAAAATAAATAATTCATTACTAAAATAGAAGTGATAATTTCAGAAAGGAATTGAAATCCCATTGATTAACAATACAATGAATGAATTAGCCCGAAATATGAATAATTTGCAGATTGGTGGAGACAATTCATTCGATAATTCGCATAAAGTTTTATTTTATTGTAAGAAATAGGAATACATTTAACGGAATAAGAGATTCAATAATTTATTGTAATTTAGATTCATATTCAAATAGTGGTGAAGAGGAAGGAAGGATATGCTTGTTCAATTCTGATAACTTTTCAGTCGAAGAGATTGCAAAATTGCACAGTTGTTATGTGCCATTTCAAGTGACAACTACACAGAATAAAGTAAATTCTTATGTTCATTATTTTTAATAATTTCTCAAATTTTAGATGTTTGGAATTGACAATTATAAAAAGTTATTTGAAATATATGACTACAATACTCGACAAATTTCAAGAGGTCTGCTCAACAAATCCATGAATGATCGATTTAAAGAATTTTACAGGTCCAGATCCTCCTGAATGGCGTGTTGGTGCATCTGTGGCTCATTTCAAAGATAAATTGTATTATTTGGGTGAATACAGCCCTGAAAGGAAACAATGGACAGATCGTGTGGATGTAAGAAGATCGAGTGAAAGTCCATGAAATAATTTATTTAGGTTTTAATAGGTGGAGAATGGCAAACAGGGCCTACATTTCCTATTCCAATTACATATGCTCAAACAATAATATGCGATGAAATTTTATACGGTCACATTATAGCATATTCATTATTGTAATTATGGATATTCAGTTATTGATGGATGGGATAGTAATATGATATATCGATTATCAGACGACGAACGGGAATGGATTGAAATGGGAGAGATTCCAGAACAACGAGGTTTATTCGGAGTTGCATCGTTAAATGAAAAAATTTATATAACTGGAGGATACTGGTTGTTAAGTTTGTATAGAAAATAATGTATCATTATATATTTAGGGATGAAGTACATAAATCCTCCTGTCTGTGTTTCGACCCCTCAGCTCCAGTTGACAGTCGAGTTTCTCGAATCGCTGATATGAATTATGCAAGATTTTTTCATTCGCTTGTTGCTGCGAATGGAAAATTGTATGCAATTGGAGGGTGAGTTGAGATTTTGTATATCTTTATACGAAGTATCTGTTAACTTAGATTTCAACAAAATTCCTTTTCACGAAAAACTTTTTGTAATTCAATCGAGGAATACGATCCACAAATGAATGAATGGCAAGAAGTGGAAAAATTGGAAAACTTGCCTGCGACTAGCAAGGGTAGCTGCATTCTCAGCTGAATGCACATTCGAATAGCCGAATTTATATACGCGACTATAATACAATGATAAAATTCTTCCCTCTGAAGAGAAAGGAACCTTTAGCTCGATATCCCATCTCTATTTGTTATTTATTATATTCAAATTGGCGAAAATTTTGTATTAGGTATTAGTTGTAAATTGGAACGACTTTCACGTTTGGAGTATTTGCCAATCGTCGACAATAAAATAAAGTTAGTTGATATGATTATCGTTAATTTCATCTAAAATTATTCTTTCAATAAAAATCGTGGAGTAATAATTATTCAATAAACACGATACAGACAACCCTCGAAGATATCCGAAAGTGATGAGAGATAATTGTAACTAAAATAGATATTTTATTTAAAATATTTTGTAACCAAATTCGATATTTATTTTACAGTAATTTCAAAGTAAATTAAAAAATATATAACAGAAATAGTCGATCGATTTCTTGTGAACAGTTATTGAACGTATTCAAAATTTAATATTGTTCGTCAGCAGCGTCAACGTTAGTGTATCTTTCATATTCTCTCGATGTTTCACGAAATAACCTACATACTGTCTTCTCAGTCAATCTCTCTTTTTCATTACCTGATTGATGTTGAGGCATTTTCTTTATCATTTTCATGTCATCAATCTATTTACTTTCAGTTCAATACCTTTCAGTATTTGCTAAATTTATTTAATCGTTTTGCCATTATTAATTTCCGTTTTTCTTAATTCTAAATATCAATACAAGAATGTTTTTATTTGAATTTACAACCTCATTTGAAGGGAACAGTCTGTGGTGGTTGTGTGTCACTGTCTAGAACATGGCCTCAGATTCGCCCCCACCTCGATCCAAACCAGGGGTTTAAGAAATGCTGGCAGTGGATAAAAACCACGAAAAATTTACCTAAATCCCTCGACTGTTGCACACAACAACAGTTTGTCCTCGGGACGGGCCCACTAGTCCTGTGTGGCTAGGATAGGCCGACTGTCTAATTACGGGCTGAGGGTAGCCGACCCCTACCTAGTGGGAATAAGGCTAGGAAGTTTGATTAATCAGAGTGTTGAATGATAGCCATGTCTAGTATGATTAGAACTTGATTGATGAGTAACTGAATAGAAAGAGCGCAATTTTCGTTATACAGATATTGAAACCATTTTTATTTATTTTCCGACTTTTATTACTCGTTTAGCTTATTACTCGATATACGCGAAGATGATCGAAATGACAAACTTTAATGACTCTTCAATTCCAGTAAGTTAAAGCCTAATTTTTTTCATTTGATATTCTACATAAATTTACGGCATATCGTTAAGCTTATTGCTCGACCACCTAGATTTTTTCAATTACTGGATGCAGGCAATCAAACTATGATAGAAACGATGTGGAATTCGGATGATATTTCGAAAAGCAATAAGCTGGAATTTACCGACAATTTTATGACAACGCAATCGGATCAAATCCGCAGAGAATACCGCAGATGGCGATTCGAAGTCGATCGAGAAACGGTATAATTAACTAATAAACAATCAATACTGCCTTTTAAGATCCCCGAATTCGTTAATAATCAGACTCCTGAGGTACAGGCTATTCTCAAACGAATATTAGCACGACAGCCAAGCTTGGGTACAGACATATCACGATCGAAAAATAAGAGCTGTTAATGTTTAGAAGAATTTCATAAAAAGGTTCTTGAAATGCGAACGTCTCTAACGAATTATGGCGAATTCCAAGAATGGGCTAATTCTGAATACCTGTAAGACAATCTTAGATAATATTTCGAGATGTTTGCAAGAATGGGCACCATTCATTTAGCAATTATTAGAGGAAATTACTGGATGAGGATGAGAGTAAAATACAGTTCCGGACAAAAGAAATGCGCATAGAAAATGCACCTTACCTAAATCGATGAAAACAACAAAAATGACGAATAGAAATGAAAAAGATAGACTAGCTAGGGCTAACAGTGAGTAGCAAAGACATCAATACATCTGACTTCAGCACAATTTTGACCCAGCGATCTTTGAGAACTTGCAATTTTTAACTTTGATGTCAGAAACGCGATGATCCAACCCCTCCCAGAGATGCTCGATCGGGCTTAGGTCCGGAGGTCGACTAGGCCAGTCCAGAACCTTCATCTTCTTTGAATTGAGCTAATTCGTAACGGCCTGTCGTAAAGGACGCCCGGACGCCCCTTGTAAAGGACGCCCACTTTTTAGAGAGCGCTCAACTTTGAAAAGTGGGCGTCCGGGCGTCCTTTACGACAGGCCCATAGGACGAACAATTAATGCGCGAAATACATGAAAAAAAAATAAAAATAAATAAATAATCATTTATTTCATGCAATTCCACTTATCTTTTAGTTGAAACATACACGCGCACTTCTTTTGTCCGGGGTATTTTACGAAATTAATTATTATCGATGAACTTTGTAGTTTTTTTTTCTAAATAATTTTACTTGAAAAATATTCTATTATTTACTGCATTTCAGGGAAAAACAAGATTTCTCAAATCGTAAATATCCTTGGCTTAAAATATCCATTTGTCTATTAGTTCTATTATGCGCACTTATTTTGGCCGGTGTTGTTATTCTAGCTCTTCAAAGTCGGCAGGTTCTAGCTCATTACCATTAAGTAACATTTATATGAATTAATTACAGCAGGAACCTGATAATTCTTCGAAGATCGATCAAACTACCCAATCAAATAACAGGGATAAAACTTTATTCTATCGTAGGAAAATATTCTTTGATAGCGAAAATTAATCTTAGTATTTAGTGCTTTATGAAAACGATAATATTTATGAAGGACAAATTTGTCTGTTTGATTCGCATACTAATTCTGTTGAGCAGATTGCAAAGTTTCACAATTATGCGCCACGTCAAGTAATAACTACACAGGATAAAGTAAGGCCTTATGTTCATTATTTTGAGTAATTTCCTAGATTTCAGATTTTTAGAATTAGTGACAGCAATAAATTATTTGAAATATATGACTTGAATACTCGACAAATTTCAAGAGGTCTGCTCAACAAATCTATGAATGATCGATTCAATGAATTTTACAGGTCCAGATCCTCCTGAATGGCGTTATTTTGCATCTGTGGCTTATTTCAAAGACAAATTTTATTATTTGGGTGGAAAGGATAGTGAAACAGAGGAATATACGAATCGAGTTGATGTAAGAAGATCGAACGAAAATCTATAAAATAACCTATTCAGGTTTTAATAGATGGAGAATGGCAAACAGGGTCTGTTCTTCCTTTTCCAACTAGTTCTATTCAACCAATAACATACGATAAAATTTTATACGGTTACCTTATAGTATATTCACTACTATAATTATGGATATTCAGTTATTGATGGTTTTAAAAGTAGAAAAATATATCGATTATCAGACGACGAACGGCAATGGGTTGAAATCGGAGAGCTTCCAGAAGAACGAATGGATTTCGGAGCTGCATCTCTAGATGGAAGAATTTATATAACTGGAGGACGATAGTCGTTAATTTTGTATGATAAATAATGTATCATTATATATTTAGTTGGAAAGAATTAAAATCCTGTCTGTGTTTCGACCCCTCAGCTCCAATTGGCAGTCGAATTTCTCGAATCGCTGATATGAATTATGACAGACACGATCATTCACTTATTGTCACTAACGGGAAATTGTATGCAATCGGAGGGTGAGTTAAGATTTTGCATATCTTTATACGAAATAATTGTTAACTTAGATATCAAAATGCTAAGAGAAGAAATGATGGTTTATATTATGGGTTAAACTTTTGTGATGTCATTGAAGAATACGATCCAAAAACGAATAAATGGCGTGTAGTCGGAAAATTAGCATAAATAAAGCCTAATTATAATAATCTCAGATTTTCATATAGAAATTTTATTCAATAAAATGTAAAATAATAATTTAACTTCAATGAATGTGATACAGACAGCTCTTGAAGACATGAAGACATCCAAAAATGGCTAATAGAAAAAGACACCGGGACACCGGTTAGAAAAAGACACCGGGTTTTCTAAGAAATAGTATGGGGAGGCAAGATAGGAAAAGAAAAAAGCCGGTGTCTTTTTCTAGGAGCCCCAAAAGTGATGAAGGATAATTGTAGCTGAAATAAATATCCTTTAGTATTTATTAAAATGAAAACTTCTTACTCTCTTCTTCCTGAGCATGTTGCATTTGAATGCGAGATGGTATTCGAAATTGCGTAGATTATTGTTCAACCAATCCAAATATTCATTCACTTGATTCATTTCAATCGTATAAATTGAGAGAATCGTACATTTCCGAGAAAAACGAAATAATCTTCTCATTATTGTTAGATCCAAAATTTTTAAAGTGGATGAAATATCCAAATAGATCTTCGGCGACTGGGAGCATTTTCCAAGAAGACTTGTGTATTATTCAGATGAAATACTATTTGCAAGGAAGAAAGAGGGTCTTGTAATGTTTGAATATAGAGAGTCGTGTACAGTCTAGATTGCCCCTTTCTCAGCGAAAAAAATATTTGAAAAATAATGAAAAGCTAAAAGCTCGATTTTTCTAAAAAAAAGTGACATCAGACAGGTAGAGAGTGCAAATGGGCTCATAAGAACCATATTCCGTATCTTCTGTCAAAAAGATATTCGAGTCTAACTAAGACTTTCAGAGAGAAAGAATAAAATAATAATCGCTTTTTACCAGCAAAAAGCAAACATTTTGAACCACCAAATGAACACGTTTTTGAAATCGAAGGATCGGTTGTACACATTCGTACGTAACTAATTTTCGATGATTTTTAATACAGATCAGTTTCATGGAATTTGTCGTCGATCTAGATTAGGGTTTTTAATGCTTTCGCAGTCTGAATATGACTTGCTTTCCACTTTGGGGATCCCCGTATTACTGCTTTTGAACACTACCCACACTTTTGCAGAAGGGCGGACTTTGCACTCTCTAATTCTGCCATTTCTAATTATATTTAGCTCAAGGAACATTTTAAATCTTTCCTAATATTTCTTTTAACTCATGGTTTATCTTTATCTTCTCATCAAAAATCTCTACCTTTTATTTTAGACAAATCGATAGTCAAAGCTAATAACTGGAAAAAATAAACAGCCGTTTTTACGAGAAAGTTTAATATTTCTTATGCCTTTCAAACTGCTGTCCTTTTCAAAATCGCTGTTTAAACCTAACAACTATAAGAGAAGACACCAAAATGTGTTGGTGCAATTGAACGAGGAGGAGGGTGCAAGAAGGGAGGAGATTAAACGCATTCAGCTACGTTCTTCTTTTCTCATCGTTTTCCTCTTCTATTCCTTGATTTTTGAATACCAAATTTCTCACAAATCTGATGATTATCATGAAATTGTGTCGTTTCGTAACTTTTCCCAATCGCTAAGAATTTCGTTTGGATTACTGCAATTCGCAGATGCAGCCCCCCATAGCGACAGCCCGCAGCGTGTGGCGTCGAGTGTTCGATCGCCAGAATCTGCATCGCCTCGTTGCCTTCCTCTTCCAGCTCAGTCTGCTCTCCACAGTCGCTGCAGTTTGTCCATTCATTCTGAGGTAAATCGATAGTTCCCCCTTCTCAATCATCCAATCGGCAAATATATATTGCAGGATTCTGATTCTGCCCTCGTCCATTCAGCACGAAATCCCCCTGAATCTGGTGTTCAGCACGTGCCCCGACGACTTGCACGGTGTCTGCTCCTTCCCCACTGCAACTCTCGAATATGATCAGGTAGCTCACGTTCAGCAGCATTTCGTAACCTCTAAAACGGTGATTTGTAAAACCTATTTGCTGCAATTTCGTGTTTTAGCCGTTAGTTGCTTTTACAAAATTCTCTTCCAACCTTTTGACTTTTGTTGAAATTTCAGACTGTTTTGAGTATGAAACGTAGGAATAAAAAAGACTAATCAAGCTATGAAGAAAAGCATCTCGAATGTTCGCATTCCAGAATTCCCTATTCACTCGATCAGTCAGCTATTCCCTTTCGGTCCGTCTCAATTTCGCTGATTTGGATCAGAACAGGCAACTGTCGATGTTCCAGAACCAGCTGTCAGTGCACGATGCAGAGGGCCGTCTCCTGAAGAACTACATGAGGAGCGCTTATTTGAAGGAGCCGGGATTGGTCACAAGGGTTGGTTTCTTTCTGGATTATTCCTGAAGTTTTTATTTTCGATTTAAAAGACCGTACTTGTCACTAGTAGATCATCATCATCATCGCTACTTGTATTTGTCACCAGATGTTAGGATAGGAAGTGGAGATAAAAGACGAATAACTGGTGACGAATACGAATGGTGATCATCTGGTGAAAACGATAGTGCCCAGGTCCACAAAACTTTCGGAAACCTCCCTTCGGAACCTCTTAATCTCCGAAAAAAAGAACCGCACGTCGGCATCGTCCGATGCCAATGTACTTTTTTTTTGCTGAGACACGAATTTGGTTCCCATATGAAGTTTACGGAGGTTCCGAGAAGCTCGTGGACCTTGGTACAGGAAGGCGATTCCGAAATACATTCTCTTCACGAATAAGAGATATTCTCCTGTACATCATCTCTCTCAATAAATTATTATCTTTATTTTTGGTAGAAAATGCTAATTTCTGTGAAAGGTAGATTTTCTTGCGAGGAAGTGCATATTCATCCTCAATTTTCAGTTGACCTGTCTGGCCTTTCTGCCTCTCTACCTGCTCGGATTCATCTGCAATTACAGCACAATCGATATTCTGCTCACTGATTCTCACATCGAGAATCTCGAACGAGTCTCCACGAAAATCATCTATTCGTTGCACGACAAATATGCACAGGTTATAAGACTCACCTTTCTTCTTCAAGTTTGAATGTTTCAGATAGACTCGGCCTACCTCGTGATCCATGCCAATTTCGGTCTGATTCGTCACTTCACCTATTTTTGGCCAATTTCCTTCTATCTGCTCATCTTCATTCCGACATTCAGTTGTATGTTTTGAAGTTTCCTCTCCGAATCTGGTTGTCGTGCGTTTCAGTTCTATTCTTCATGTTGACAATCTACTGGGCAATTAGTGCAGCGAAGAGTCAGCCGTCGGAAAGTGCAGTGGCAGAGGACGAGGCTGATGACAATGAGGATGCTGCTACAGAGTCGGTACGTATGTCTTTTCTAACATTTATTCTCTTAGAAAAGCATCATAGTTAGCGGTTTTTGTTCATTGAAACGCTACCTTTCAACAACTATTTTCACTTCTGTAAAATCTACAAAATGTATTATCGACGGATATTTGTCGCCAATTCGTAGCTATAAAACAGTAATGCAGTGTGTGAGGTTAGGAGCGTGTAGGAGAACATCTTCTCACTTTCCACACTATTTCTTTTTGTCGCGTCGTCGCGAATATCAACCTTGTCCTTTCAAGGTTTAAAAATAGATTGCTGAGAATTTTCAATACAAAATCATAGAGCCATGTGACTACTGCTCTTACAAAATTCTCAGACCAAGCGCGCATTTTCTTAAAACTTTTCTTCACCCTGTAAATTCGAGTAAAATTATATAGACGTCTAAATATGTAGACAGTGCAAAATGTTTTGTTCAACTTGTCTGACAGAGCTCATATGTGAACGTTGGGATTAAACAAGAAAAATTCTATTTAGGCGAAAGTACTCTTTGTAAAGATGTCACTCGCATAAAGATATTATCGGTAAAATTTGAAAATTAGGCGTCCTTTCATCAAAGTAAATAGATAATAGTCTGATGATTATCAATCACAACGAGTTGAAAGTTCAGTAGAAAGACGAGGAAATTACCAAAAAAATTCAATCATCTCAAAGTACTTTATTATCTTCTATACAAATTTTATGACAATATTTCAATCTTCAGTCAGCAGCGTTGAACGAACAAATACCGAAAGATCTGCAGGCTATTCTCAATTCGGAAGAAATGGCAGAGAGCGATCAATTCGAGCTGATCTCCAACAACGCAGCGCAACTCTCCAATTCCTTTGCAAATCGTAAGCAGGATTCTTTGAGAAAACGACGCTGAAATTGTATTATTTATTTGAAATTGAAGCTTATAATTATTCATTCATCCACTCTTGTCAAGATTTGATTCTGTCGGATAGTTTCTAGTCTTTAGCTTTCGTTTGTATTTCAGTATTTTCACTACGGGTCCTCAGCAATGCACTTCCATTTCAGTCATAATTCGGGTATTTTTCACTTTGCCTCGACGACAATATTCTGGGTACAAACACGTCAATCTGCATTTGCAGATGATGATAAATTGATATTATGAAATTTCAAGGTGTCTAGAAGAAGTGGTTCTAAAGCCACCAACTCGTTTGAGTTGTTATCTTTTTTCTTTTATTATATTCTTTCTTCAGAGGAGAATTTTAATATTTTAAGTCAGCATTTGGCGTGTTCAATCGATTTCAAGGATATTTCGAAGAATTCTGCAATGAACGACTGAGCAGCCATTTGGATGAGGTCGATCGACATGCGGCCTGCGCCCTCTTTCTACGACTCCTTCACAGCTCAGACTGGCCAGACACTCCCTCAGTGTCCCGGGTTCTGTGGCAGGCGGTACAGAAATGCCACTCCTTCTTGGACTGAATGTCATGTGAGTTCATCAATGTGAAAAAAGAAACTCGAATTTTCTGTCAAATGTTGAGATACTCGACAATTTTCAACAACGTTCTTCTGGAAGTTTCGTTGTTTTGCCAAGAGGTTATCAGTGTGTAACTCAAAGACGCGCTTCATTTTTCAGAGCAAATTAATTCGTGTATATCGATCACGCGATATCAGGTAAAAAAAACGCTAATCGCGAATTCTAATCTCAGTTTATTTTTAAAGCTTTCTTTCCTAAGCACTGCTGATGAAACGAATAATCAGTTGTTTACGAGAACATTGATGTATGCTAATTTGTCATTTATTAATGTTTATGAAAAGGTAAAGAAGCAATTATTGACGCTAAATTGTAGGGTAAGGATTCACTCGTAGCGTTTCTTGACTTGAAATCTGTGATCGATATGTCAGAATTTACTTGCATTGAAAAGGATGATGCAAATCTGTAAGTAACGCTGATAGTTTCCCTTTTGAGGCTTCAGAAACGGACATTTGCATTTCAAAAGAAGTAAATGAGAGAACGTAGACAGCATATTTAGGTGAGAGAGGAGAGGGAAGCGACTGATTCATTCATTTTTATATAGCGAAGAAAGTTTTCCTTCTATTCGAGTCTTTACCAGGGAATATATAATGCTGATGTTATAAATGGAGAACATTCTCCTTCAATTCTTTCTGTAATCGAATCAATACATTTCCCAATTACAGGCATGTGAGTGGGGCAGCCGTGCTCGAGACGGATCCTACTGCGACCCCTGTCGCAGTCCTCTGCACGGCTACGACTGGATGTTCCTCGGCTTCTGTGCAATTGTGCCTCTTCTCATCAACCTCAGCTATGTTCGAGTTCATAGTCCAAAGCGAATGTAAGTTGTCTTTTCAATTATTTTTTACTAAGGTAAAAACTCGTGGTGTACTTGAAAATCACAAGCGATGCTAAATAGCGAAGAAATGTGCCTCGTATTCTCCATCTACCGTATTCCCTCCAATTGAAGGAAATACCCTTCTATTCTCAGATCCCCTTATTTTTGAAAACTTGAATTTTTCAAGCTGCTATAACTCCTCATTTTATGAACATAATAGAGTTGACTTAAGTATTTTGATTTTCCAAATAACTCTTTTTGTAGATCCCGAACTCACCAATTTCTCGAGTACCTTTCGTGTGGATTCGAGTGCATTCTGGCAGCCATCATCTCCATCCTTCTGTACGAACCAAAATGGTCCTTCAAATTGTATGGATGCCAAAAAGCCGGATATAAAGATTGGTAGGCAATATTTGAGGGAAATAAAATTCGTTATTCTTCTTCTTCAGGTATCCGGCTCTTTACAATCCAGTGATTGGCTTTGCAAAGACTATGAAATGCTCCTATGAAGTCGTATATCCATTGTAAGCAATTTCATGCAACATCTTAAATTTCCAATACTCATTTAGATTTTCTTTACCCCTAGTTTATCTGGCAATTTTATCCTTGATAATCCCCATCTGTCGGGGCCTGCTTTACGTTGTCGCCTTCAAGCGAAAGAGAGACGCGATGGCAGTCTATTCGGCCATTCTCGGTCTTCCGCAATGGGCTATTTTGCATATTCTGGGAGTAAGCTGAATATTATCTTTAATGAAAACTTGAAAATGATATAATGCTGTTGAATCTAGAATTCGAAAAATTTGATTACATGCGATTTTGATACGAAATATTCATACATTGCTTCGAAAAATTCTCACTCAAGACACCTTTCTTTTTCTTTTTTAGTTGGCTTAATCTGTGAGAAGAAAATAATCTTTCCAGCAAATGCTTTTTGAGGATAGTTAGAAATTATCTAGAAAAGATTATTGCCAAATTGAAAATATTGTATTCTTTCCCTTCTAAAATTTGTTCGTTTCAGGCCGGTATAATCTTCACCTCGTTTCCATTTCTGCTGCTTCTGAGCAGCTTGACTTCGAACGCCATGCACTTGTCCATGCAGGGCCGATTGACAATCCGTCAAATACTCAGTAAACTCTCTCTGGATTCATTCCCTTTATTTTGTGCCATTTCAGAACTATTGTTTACCTCTCCAATTCACATCACAATTCTGCTCTGCAATACGGCCTTTTTCGGTTTCGCAGTCCTCTCCTTGACATCGACAGAGTGAGTTTTTTCTTTCTAATTGCTTTTGCTTAGTTTTGAGAATAGTCGTTTACTTCCCTTTGCAAATGAAAGTAATAATGGTGTGAAAGAAATGGAATGCTACATATTTGCATTTCGAACGAAAATGAACAAGAACATATCCTGATTTGCCCTACTCATACTCTTGTAATTTTTGCAAGGAAAACCCAACTAGATTGCGTTAATTGACGATAATTAGCGATAGTTGGTCGCTTTCCCTTTTCCTTTTTGAAACTTGACTTTCTTTCTCCTTTTCAATGCGATGTAAATCGCGTGCGTAAAAAGCGTTGACCGGAGTGCTCAAAGCACTGTGATAAGACTTTTTTCATTTCTGTCGAAGGCATTTTCTTTTGCAGAGATCTACGGAGTCTGTACTGGCTGCTGTTGTCGCCCCTGCCGATGATCTTCTACATCCTCACAATCGGCCTCTCACATCCCTCTGTGCTCACAGAGACTGCTGCATAGCTGTGTTGCTGCACTGTCTCTCCTCCCCTTCCTTCTTATTCAGTTCATCCAAAAGCATTAATTCATTTTCCCTTCTCTTCCCCTCGTCACAGGTATTTCAGGTTTCCATCTATGATTCAAACATGCGGGTATTTTCTTCCATGTGTGTTTCTTGTTTTGTCTTATTATTTAATAATAATTCAGACAGATTTTCAACTTTCCCAAAATTCGTCTTCTACTTTCAAATAATATTGTTTGCCATTGTTTCTCTCTATTTTTAGAGTAATAAATTTATGTCTATGAAAATTGACAAGAATGAGTTTCGAAGATAGATGTGCATTTTCATGTCAAGTATCGTGCGATTAATTCATTTTTTACACCTAATCAGTTTCCATTTTGAGATGCTTCTCCCCGTTCTGCTTCTGTTCGTGCAGTTGCCTGATGGAGGTCTGGCTTCGCAAGGCGATATGTCGTCCATTTACAGGTAAAGGAGAAATGAACTGCAGAAATCAGAAATGAATGACCCTTTCAGGGGATGCATCGGCAGGGAGTGCTACTCGAACTTCGATTGTCCTGTTAGCTTCTCAGAGTATGGCTGGGTGCGTGGCGACTGCTTTCGGTGAGATTTGCTAATTTTTCGATTTGAAAGGCAAGAACTTCTATTTCTTGAGGAAATTTCCATTGCAATTATTAAGATTTTCTTGCTTCAATTATTTCCGAAAGTTTAAATATGCAAATGACTGATGATAAATGGAGGAATGAATAATTGAAAGGTTGCTTTTTGTATTTGACGGAATTCTCTTTTCCCACACTTTCTATACTCGTACTTTCTAATCAGGCATTTCGTATGTATGTCATTTCTTCAAATACGAAATATCAATTCGTCATTTCTCTATTCTTCCATTCCGTAAATACAGATTGCCATCGTTTTTCTTTCGCTGAACTTGTATTTCTGCAGATGTCGACAGAAATGCATCTGGGAGACAGTTGAGCACTTCGAAAACGAGTACGGCTTCGTGCCCCAATTCCACGGAAAATGGCCGTTTGCTGCAATCGACGTCAATATTCTGGGCTTTCACATCGTCATTCAGGCTCTCCATCAAATTCTTTTCAAGCTCATTCATGAACTTTGCAGGAATTGGCCTCTTTCCTCTTTTCACTGGGAAATTTCTGGACAGTTCTGATGATGCGAGAGAAGATCGCAGCCATGAAGCACTTGCCCAACAAGATGATGTGGATGTACTATACGAGTGTTGGGCTGATCACTTGGTAAGGGAAACTTGAATCATATTTTTTTTCTATAGATTAAGATGTTTTTTTTTTCTTTCTCCATGCTTTGAAAACTGTATCTTCATATTTTAAAAGGACCGTGTCGTATTTTATCAATTCACTTTGGTTAGAGACCTTGTTTTGCGAAAAGATTATTCCTATTCGCAGGCTGTGTTCTGCGTTTTTCCACGCTCAAGACTTCTGGCTGAGCGAGCTGCTGGACTACTTCTCTGCATTCGCCTATGTCATTTTCGCATTCTATCTGTCTGTTCACATCACCCAGCCATTTCTGGGAGAAAGGAAGAAAATGTAGGTTTACGAATTTGGCTTGGCCATAATTTCATGCTATGTTAATATTCAAAACAGTAATTTACTGAAAGCTTCATAAAAAATAACAAAAATTCGATATAGAATTGATGATATTCCAAATAGGACAGCGAGTACTTTCTTATTACGAATGAGTACAAACTTCCCAAAGATTTGGATGAAATGGGTGCAGTACTCTCAAAAATGAGAACTTTACTCTTATAATTTAGAAAGGATAGAAAAGGTGAAATGAATTTTGAAAGAAGAGTACTTATTTAAAAAATTTGAAAGAACTGCATTTACTCTGCAGAGGAAACTATTCACAATCAGTCTTCGAGTAAATGATGAAGATCTAACTTCATGTGGTTTTAGTATTTCTCAAACTGCGTATTTTCCGTGATAGTTTTCTGTTTATGCATTGAAAGATGTTGAGAAAAAATGTTTCAGTTCAAATCTACTGGCAGTCAGTCTTATGTTATTCTACGCGTACCACATTTCCTGCATGTGGTCCCACTTCGACTATGGCTGGAACATGCAGTGCTGCATCGCTTTCGCTCTTCTCTCCACCGGTCTCTATGTCTTCCATCTCATCAGAAGATGGTAAGGTTTAAAGTGGCTTCATGAAAACTACCTTATATCTCATTTATTTCTTGCAGGTCTCGCGGAATCAGTTCTACCTCTGACCGTCTGCTGCTATTCCTGTTGCTGTGGACCAACTGCAGCATTGCCTGTGAATTGCTCGACTTCGTGCCGCTCTTCTGGCTGTTCGATGCTCACTCTCTCTTCCATTTGTTCACAATTCCGGTGCCCATTTTATTCGTCACATTTCTCGAGGTTCATGCAGCCAATTACAAATCCGCAGATGATATCACCAAATTACTGTGAATCTTTTTCTTTCATGAAAAATAGCAATTCATTTATTGGATTTATTGGATCTCATATAAAAATCATTCACAAATCACAATACTTCATTTTTAATGATCGCTCACTTTCTTTGCTATTTTTTCTCTCACAAATAGGTAAATCTTACAACAGGATGTGTGACTTTTGACAGGTTTTTACAGTAGAAATATTAGCCCATTTGCACTGCGTTTAAATAACTCAAATGACGGGTGTAAATTGCGTCGCATGTTGCAGATGAAATTCATGCGAACAATTTTCTCTTGATTTAAATAACTCTTCTCAAACACTTTCACATACGAGTAAATTTGTGTTGCAATATCTTTTTTCAACATCTGTGATGGATAAACGTTGACTGCTCGAATGATCTGACTTCATTTTCATGCCAAAGGCAGTTGTAATTTCTAGAATTATCTTATGTTGTTATTTAAATATATTTCAAAGAATCATACTCAATAAATTTCTATTTTTCTTCAATTTTATTGAATATTTAGCGTTGATTTTACGCATATCATATCTTTTGAACCCTTTTTACAATTTGTTCTACAAAATCCTGCTTTCAGATAAAATGGTTGCCAAGTCCTCCTGGAAGGATTTGCGCATGATTTTCGGTAAGCTCGAAATACCCTCAAACTCCACATGAATTTCCTAATTTTCAGTAAAGCAGAACAATTCTATGTGCAAATCGGCTCCTCCCATCGAGTTCCCCTACTACCATCCCATCGATTCTCAGGTACATCACTTTTCTCCATCTCACTATCAGATAATACTTTATTTTCTTTTATATAACCGGTGATGTTATCATCGCTAACAATTATGTTCATTACCGGAGTTAGAGATTTTGTAGAATAGAGAAAAAATAGCACGATGATTATCACAAAACATCGAATTTTTTTGTCTCTCTAATGATATCCCAAGGTGAAATATTGAGTTGGCATTGAGGAACAAATATTCTTTTTTCTTTGCATTTGACTATTCATTTCGTATTTGCCTTTATTGCAGTTTTCCTCGATCGGGGATTTGAACACTCAGGAGCAGGAGCGACTCATCGAGCTGGACCTCAGAACTTTGTTGTTGGTTGGTTAATTTTAGATCTTGGAAATTTCGAACTTTAAAAAGAATTGGTTTTGAAATTTCGATTCAATTCTGTCGAATTCGATGCTCACAATTTTACGGTTGAAACATGACGATTTATCTACTTACAGCGATGAGAAAAAGTTTGGAACCGGACATAATGCTATTAGATGCTCGGTGTACTTGTTTGTGATCACCCAATAAAACTGAAATTTAGCATAAATAAGGCAATATATGGGGCTAGAATCTCAGAAGTTTATTTTTGATTCGATTTCATATAAGATGTGTATACATTCAAGAAGCATTTATGCTTGGTTCAAAAATTACGCTCGTCACTGTTTAAACATACAGCGAGAAAACAGACGAAATAGTGTGAAGTTTACAATAAATCCCTAACCAATTCGATACGATTTTGGTTAGAAAAATATAATTTGTCACGTTCTAAACGCGAAGACGTGATATGATTGTCCATAAATGTGGCATATTGCAGGGCGACCAGACAGAGCACATCCGTCTCAATCTCGACAAGGCTCCCTTCCCCACCTCGCTCGTCATCAATGGCACAATCGATCCATATATCAGGTAGAATTTATCTTTCCAAAAATGACAAGGCAGCGTTGAAACCGCTTGAATCGTAGTACGAGACATAGTGAAATCGTGTGAGAAAGGGCGCCATATAATACCATCCACTACAAAGATGCATGAAAGTCAAAGTTTGAAGAAAAATCGAAACTTTCATCCAGCTCTAATCCCCTACTCAATTTTGCCTAATTCTCGTTTCGTGATGTCATTCATATTCTAGATAGCCATTAATAATCATATTCTAGGGAGATCATCGATAATTTCTCAAAGCCAGCGCTCAATTTGTACACGATCAGGAAATGCTGCCATGGTAGGTGGAAGTTTAAAATCAAAAATTGAAAATAAGTCTGGAATTTGTAGTCGATTTTGGTTTATTTTTGGCTGATTGATGAAAAATTGTGATTCTACGAAGAGAATGAAAGAAAAAGTTACACGTGCAAATCGAACTGAAAGTTTTTGTTTTTAATATAGGAAGGCAAAGATTAAAAAAATGCAGACTATTGTTTTCACTTTTCCCAAGTTTGGCCTTTTTTGCAGCTTTAGTCCAATTTTTAGTTTAGTTCATGCTCGCATTTGGAGCAGCATTAAGGGTCGTCAATAGAGATTTTCAGTTTATTATGGCTCAAGCAATATCATAGGGCGATAAAGATGTTCATCAAAACTCAACACTTGAAAAAAAGACGATTTGGAAAAGTAGTTGCATCGCAGAATCATTGTATGCGAAATAGGATAGGCTCTGGTAAATAGGAAAAAAGATTCTTTCCCCATACTATTTCGTGTGCAACGATGTAATTACTTTTCAGATTACCTTTGGAAAACGACTTTTTCATACGGCTCAATGATTTCTAAAGAAATGGAAGAATGAATTTCAGAGATCGTGAACGATCGTGTGCACTTCACAGCGACAGCTCGTCTCGCGGCCAGATCTATCCACGACTCCACTCGATTCATCATCCAAAAAATTCTCAAGCCTGACAAACAGGATGTGAGTTATTCATGTTTTCTTTTGAAGGAGAAAATGAAGAAATTGTCTTGCAATTTTCACGTTAAGTAAAATGAATATCTAAATTTCTGATCTTTCCAGCTCCTTTTTCGTAAAATTGTCTTATTTTTTACTATACTATTTATTTTGAAAAATTGAGATTTTTAAATTTGGAAATGAATTAAATAAAGATCTAAAATTTGCAGGCGATGGACAGCGGAATCAACGAGTTGAATCGAGCCGTGACGAAAGCCAACGACATTTTTCACCAGTACGCCAGTGTCACCAAGGAGATATATACCGTAAGTTGGTCATTTATTCTTTATCTAAAAATCATGATGAGAAGACTAGAGGTTATTTTTCTGCATTTTCTTCTCTAAACTCACTCGTCTTTTAATTGCAGAAAAATAGATTATGTAGGGCTAGCATCTCCGCTCATAGAAAACTACTATTCTTTTAAAGATAGTGAATTTTTAGAAGAAGCTGATTGGTGGTCAGGTGCTGTCCTGTATTCACGACGCCACGAGCGTTCTCGTGGATGAGGACACCAAGAATGCGCTCTTTAATATCTACAAGGTATCATTGCCATTTACAGCATTTTGGCTTTTGGAGGCTCGGATGATATCAGAAAGGCTTTTTTTATTCCACTCACACCAACTTGTAATTCATTTTTTAAGATAAAATGGGAGGGAAGTAAAGGAAAGGAACAATGCAATTGTGAACTATAAGTGGATTGAGATACATGAAGCCTTTCAAAAACAATGGATGCTGGTTTAGGGATAGGGTATTTTTGATATTAGGATAAATTTCTCAAATAGTCTACTATTTTAAGACTAAATATTCCCTATCCCTCTACCAACGCTCTTGTTTTTGAAACAGTTTATGCTCTTCACATTTTATAAATGATCGAACTTTCCAAGAATTGCAAGAAACCTAATATTTCCTAATTCCTTCTTCTCGTTTAGAACGTCTGGGCGCACTATGCTCGACACATCTCTACTTGGGTGAATAAGGGCGTCACTGACGATGCTGATTATGAGGTTAACTTTTATTTAAATTATTTATGTATCGGACCTTTATTATTTCTGTGATCTTTTTCAAGAAGCGTTCTTCGAGTTTAACCTCTGGGTTACTTGAACTAGAGAGATGTAGATTTTGAATACGGTTACTGCGCAGTTAGCAATGAATACACGATTTGATTCTTTACGTCAATCTATCTTTTTCATAACTCCTATTTCAAGTTCATCTACATTTTGACAATAAGAAAACTGCGAATTTGCATAATCTGCAGATCATGCGAACAAATATGCTGCGAATACTTTGTTATCAAACGCTATATCTCCCCTTTTCATCTGTCTCCACACTATTTCACCTTTGGTAGAAAAGTACTCATTTTTGACAACAAAATGCTTACTTCAACTCTTTAATAACAAAATATTCGCTTTGGCTAATGAACTAGCAGCCGAAAAATGATTAAATTTGCAGTTCTTCGTGTGGCCGACCAAAGGCCTCGACAACTCGCACATCTCTATTCTCGTCTCCAACTATCCGTAAGAATCGATTATTTTCTTCTTTCAATACGAATCAACTTGTAAATTAACATGGAAACTTTGAAATATTCGCCTCTGATTTGGTTGATTTTTACACACCGAAGACCGGAGGAGTAGCTCTTGACACTCATCAAGGATCTGAAGTCAAAAAGTGTCGATGTAAAACTGTTTGAGCAGGAAGACGCAGAAACAATTTTCTGTATGAATAAACTATAATGTATGCTAATTTATAATTTCAACCTTGCACGCTATTTCCTCGTTGAGTAAGACGCTTTTCGGGATTACCTGCTCGAAAGTTTACACATCAACACTTTCTGGCTTCAGCATCGTCATCGAAATATCTTCATTGTGCTATGCGAAGATCAGCCAAATTGAAGGCAGACACTTCAAAAAGTTTCCTTATAAATAGGGTAGCAGCGTAGAAAAATATGGCTAACAATAAAGGAGAGGAGGGGATAGACTGGAGTGCAATGTTACCAAAGCGTGTACATTGTTATAAAACGCTAGACATCCCCCTTTCTTTTCCTTTCAGCCTTTACTAGGTGACAATGTATTTTTGCTAACATTGTGCTTATTTTACTTATTTGGTAGCATTGTAATAATAGCTGGAAAGATGCGAGTGATTAGGGACACTACTCCTTTCGAACTTCGCAAATTACCATATGGTGCATATGATTTTGTTGCAGAAAGAACATAACGGTGAATAGCCCCAAGTTCGCAGTCGTTGCAGAGCTCTGTCCGAGCTTCTTCGTTCGTCTTCTGCCTCTCATTCTCAAGTGCGGAGACTTCAGATGCTTTCAGAACGATGTCAGCAACAAAATGCTCTTTGATAGAGAAGGTTGGAATATGCTTTCTTCCCTCCAAATTTTTATTAAAGAAAGGCTTAAAATTAGAAAATGTCATGATTTTCTACAATACGTGAAGAAAAAGTGACTGAAATCGTAGGAAAAGATTTTTAAATGATCAAAAGACATTGTATTACTCACCCTCACCATTTTGTACTATTCACATGCTTCTTTCTTTAACGAACTTCCCACAATTAATGAAAATCGCACCTGTACCTGTGCCTTACTTGTGATCAGCTCTGCTCTTGTTTAATATTGTTTCCCAAAAAAGTAGGCGAATAGTACAAAAGGGTGAAGTGAAATACAGGATAAATAGTAGTACAAGAGGCCATAAAGTATGACATTTTCAATGATTATTCGGAAATTCAGCGGCTTTGAGTGAAGAAGACGAAGCAGAGAAGGAGATGCTGCTGGAATCGTTGCAACTCGACACGCATTCCATGACCAGAAATGTAAGGCCTCTTTCTTGAAGCAGAGCAAGTTGTTCATTTTCAGTTGGAGAGAATTGATCAGCTGCAATCGATCAGACTGCTGAGGCAGTTGCGGGCCGGAGTCGATTTGGATGCTGCTCTCAGGTTAATTGCGTTTCGAGTTTTCTTTATTTTCTCACCAAGGGTGTGCGAAACTGACCCGGTATTCCGAAGTCTAATTTCTCCATTAGCTCACTAATTGTCTCCTGCGGAGGCTCCCTTTCTCTGCCTTTCAGCCTCGAAATTCCCGAAGAGACGAGCGGAAAAGTGGAGGAATAATGAATGAGCGCGTGAGGAAAAGAAATAACGGAATTCCGAGTTTCAATTGCTCAAATCCCTATGTTTGCACATCTCCATGTCTCTCGTTGTGACAAACTGCATAAAAAAATAAAAACAATGAAGCAGTGTGAAAATTTCATAATTATCAAGAAGCTATATTAGAAAAGAAACGGAAGAGCAAAATGGTGAGACCTATTTTTGAGAAAAAAGATCAGTAATTTCGAACTGATATAGTTGTTTTCCAATCGAAACTCACTATTAGTTTTCAGAGACATCCACCAGCTGATATATGGTCTGACAGTGATCAACGAGTTGATCGTGTTCTGCAAAAAGGAGTATTCAAGTCTCATTTTCCAGCCGATTGAGGTTACCTTTCCTTTTTCATCTGCAATTTCATTCCTCAGCGATTTCAGCAAAACAAAAAGCGAACGATCGAGCGGATTTCTAATCGGATTTTGCACGGTCGACTGCAGGAGGACTACTATCCTTTCTGGAAATATTTCAAGTAATTTTTAGAAAGTTTAATTTGCATTTAGTTTTTTCTCATTTATATTAAGTGATATGCAATACAGAGTTTGGTGTTGACAATCTAAATTTGACACTATGAGGAAATGAAGAGATTCTTCTCTTTCTGACAATTTTTTTTTTGCCAATACTACTTGATTCGTCAGTTTGTTAAATCTAAAATAGCGGTTCTTTAAATTCTTGTTGCTTTTTTCAAATCTCCAAGAAATAAACTCTAGTCTTTTCTTCCTTGAATTATTATAATGTTCAGTTTCGATTTGGCCTATGACAACCTAATGCTGAGTCTGTGCGACAAGAACATCTGCAGTGGAGGGGCTCCCGATCCAAATCAATTGGTTCGGTCAAACTCGTTTATCTGGAACATATTCTCATTCAGGAAGGAAACATGTTCTACAACTCGCTGACTCTGGTGTTCTCCCCGCCTTCCGAATTAGAGCGAGTCATTCCATCAGAGATCATCTCCGAATGCTCCCTCATCTTCCGATTCTACCTCCAATTGGCTTGGGCTCTGTCCATGTTGGCTGACAGGTACGAGTAAATTTGTCGACTTTTTTTACCACTTTGCAGAAAAACACATCACGTGATTGCTTTGTCCTCTCGTTTATGTACCATTTTTGATAGTTGACATTGACACGATGTAGGAAAGTATGAACGCTTTATAAGAAGTATGATCACAATTTGTTTGACATTATTTCGTTTACAAAGAAGTCGATGAACTTTCCAAATAAACGGTGAAAGCTTATCGTATTTTCAATCGAAAAATTAAAGATAATGATTTGCAGGATGTTCGAGTTGCGTCATCCTCTGCCGTCGCACAGAGGCTATTCCCGCGAGGAGGCCCAGCAGAGACACGTAACCAACACGATGTTCTCCCTGCTGCAGATGTGTCAGCAGAAACTCACCCAGGCCATCAAAGTCGCTCTCGCTCAATTCCCCAACCAAGTCAATGAGGCAGGCATTCAAATAAATTAAAAGTGCATATTTACCTAGTTTAATTTTTAATTTGTATGTCACTATCATCGCTTATATTCGGCCAATCAACGAACAAGTTATTGAAATTTTTCGAATCCTGCATTCTCTAACCTCGATTTTGTTCCCATAATCTCCAGCCATAAATAGCATAGATAAGTCAAATATTTTTCTTAGGTTTCAAAAACTTGTTGGATGTACCAATATTTTTACAAGATGTTACGTAAGATATCAACTCAAGATAGAAGATTCTAACGAAAATCATAAATGGTCACATGCTGGTACACGTATGAGAAGTGTATTTCTTTTAAACACTGAAAATAAGCAAGAAATCTAGACTACATTAACATAGAAAATTACTTTGGATAAATCGAAAATTGGATAGAAGGAATGAATTAATTCAAGCCTAATTAAATGTAGAATGTTTGACTCTGCTTGCAGGCCACAACGATCGAGCAAATCATCCATGCGCAAAGAGATATTCCTTACTTCATTATGAAGGTAAGCTTGAGAATTACCTGAACTATAAAAAGAGTATGAACTTCTCAGTTATCCAAGTGGAACATTTTCTTAATGAATTGATCCTCTAAATTCGTCATTGGTTCTTGAAAAGATAAAGAATGAGTTTGAACTAGGCGAAAGGGGGGATATTTTCAGAATAAAAATTAACCAAAAATAATAAAACATAAGAGAATTGGATGTTCAGTTCTCCGGTCTGCACGAGTGGAAGAGGATGGAGCCTGTCTACGAACTCATCAAGCTGTCCTTCTTCTGCACTTCGGGCGAGGAAATGGTAAGTTAGAATTTTGAGATTTTACGATTATATAGAAATGCATTAAATTTCTAATTTCGAAATAATAGAATAATCGATTATTGGCTTCACGAGTTTACTCACAAGGAAAAATTCGGAAATAATCCCTTATTTTTACCACCCTTCTATCATTATGGGAGTGTTTTGGTGTGTGTGTGTGTGTGTGTGTGTGTGTGTGTGTGTGTGTGTGTGTGTGTGTGTGTGTGT
>LIAE01009784.1:77506-111059 GCA_002287525.1 Diploscapter pachys
AGTCGGATCTGAAATAAAGAAAAATGTTGACATTGTGTCATAAGCTCAGGATTTTTAGAAGGTGATGAAATAGTTTTAGAAGACAAGAAAATTCAACTTCCAAATTGAAATACATTTATTGGCAGACTATTCCTTCCTTTCTACTGTTAAATAGCAATGTTTTGTATTGAAATGGTTTTCAAAGGAAATTTCTGAACATACGATCAAATTTCAGTACTATTTGACTTCAGACCTGTTATCCACCCACCGACATATCCCCACGATGAAAAGATAGGGGACACAATTTAAAAAATTTTCATTTCGCTATTCATTTTCAGTTAGTTCACTCAGTTGTTGTTTTTACACGAAATTAAGAGTGAGAATAATTTTTGCAAAAATATCTGAAAGAATGAAATATGATTTCAATTTCAGTTAAAAGTACTTCCTGACCTGCAGTCACGAGTAGACGAAATCCTCGAGCAGTTCATGTCTGGAGTCTAGCTGCTCTCTCCTCAATTCATACAACAGAAGATTTTGCATTTCTGCAGCATAGGCGATGGGTAATGTCATTCTCATTCATTATGTTTTTATCATAATCCCTCGATCTATTTTATGTGTCTTTATCACCAAAAGTTCTATTTTTTATCCATAACTATAGTATAGAATTTATAATGGAAGCCGTCTATAGTATTGTCTTTACTTCAGTGTAGCTTCTATTATGGATTCTACTGTGGTATTTTAATTTATTCTTTGCTCAGATCTCAAATTGCAGAAAGTGAATACCTGCTCTCTAAAACCTTAAATAAATGATTTGAAAAGTTCAGGTGCTTATTCTAGTCGTGCTTTTTGCATGAAGATCTCTTTAACAAGAGGAAATTAAAAATTTCCATGGATATGCACAGATTAAAGATAGCTCAAAGGAGGAGGGGAGGGGAGGAGGGAGGATAAGCCTGAAGAAGAGGAGGATATATAAGGATTTAAAGGGGAATAATAATTTCTGTTGGAAAGAGCTGTGTAGTTGGAGTATCAGTAGTTCTCCAGTTGGATGCAATCGATTGTCTAATCCCGTGTCCCGTGTCGAGAATTTTCCGTAATTACGTCAATTCAGTTTCAGCTACAATCTTCCCTCTCCTCTTTACTTGTCTTCCAAGTCTTCGTCTTCCAGTCCTTCTTGCATCATTCACTCCCCTTCTTTCTCACCTTCACTCGCATCTCTTCAGCTATTTTGCATATTCTTCTCGAATTGATTGCGTCTTCAGGATTATCTCCCCCTTCATATATCCATATTTGTGTTTATTCTAAATTGCAGAATCTCCTTCTATATTCATCGATCTCACTCACAAACATCGCCAGCTGCCTTAGTACTGCGATGTTCGACTGCCACTAAATGCGAATTCTCTCAGCTTTCTGTACGACTCTGTTCTGCTTTATAAACCCGGGAATGTATTATAATGGTAAGCACAGTAGCAGGTCAACTAGAAATTAGATGCCTCGTATTGGTAGGGAATTTTTACCGACCAATACTCACTGCTGTCATGATAGCGTGAAAATTATGATAGAATCGAGAATTTTTGCAGCATGATATTTTCGATATGATGGAATATTACAAAAAAAAAAATGTTGAAATTATTTCAATTCTCGCAGTTTCATTGTTAATTACTTGTTATAAAATTTACAATTGAAATACGTTGTCTGTTGAGATGAGTTATTTGATCAATTTTCAATTTTCAGTTTTATCGGAAGTCGATTGGTTAATCAACTACAATTTTCCTGAACATCTATCCATTGAATTCATCACTTTACTGTCGCAATTTTTCACAAATCATCCCACAATTCGTTCTTTCATTAACTTTCTTGGTAAGCTAAACTAAAGATTTTTTTTAGAAATTTGAGATTTTCAGTGATAATATTGTGCTTGCTCCATTTGGTTCTGACCTGCCTTAGTTTGTATGCCATTTACAGTTGCAGACCAGGCCTTCTCAAAGCTTTTCTAGTCGATATTTGTGTTAGTTTGGTAGGTCGATGAAAAATAATTTAGCGTTAAACAATGCTTATTTCAGGCAATTTTATTACAATTCTTCTCAATATCCCTAGCGATGTATTGGCATTTCAACACGAAGGGACAAATCGCTGATAGAGAAACGACGAAGAGGCATTTGAGGTTCGTTGCATATTTTCCGAAAAAAAAAGATCGAATGAAGGCTAAAAGTATGGAAGCGAGCATAAATTCGTTTACATATCCAAGCTTCTTGTATGAAGTCGAGTGAGGCTGAAATTTGTAAGGTTTTTGACTTTACATATTTCTTTCGTGCGAGAAGTTTCAGTCTGGTTTGATCACCATAAGTTTATAAACTGAACTTCATGAATTTTATTCCTGGTTCCATACTTTTGAATGCCTCTACTTGTCTACACATATTTCTATCATAAATTTTAAAGATCTCATAGGCTCAAATAGATTACCCCTAATCTGTCTATTAATACATATTTAGCTTAACGTTTTCATAGAGAATCTTATTTTCATGTTATTATCAGTTTTCATTTCTTCTAAAGAAACCCTATTTGTTTCAGAAATGTTTATGTGAGCGGTGCTTTCCTTGTGTTCTACGTAGTTTGGATAGCCATTTCCTATTCGGCCTACAAAGACACTTGCCGTTTGCGGGCCGACTTCATGTACTGGATTGTCGAGGAGAGGCTGTCTCAGCAGTGCAGACACAATGTCTCTATTGACAGGTAACCATGAAGCTGATTATAAATAGATTCTGGAATTCTGGAACATTAGATGATATCTAAAATCACGAAATAATATCTTATGAAAACTTTCTGAAATTCTTGTACAGTTAAATACTGGCGCTAATTTTTTATCTTCCATGTAGATTATTTTATAAAAATTCATAAATAAGTCTTAATAGAGTTTCATTTATTGGTCTAAACTTTTAATCACTACTATGGCTTTCTTAAAAATCTAATAACATGAATTATCACAAAATATAATAAAATTTCGCAACTCCTTTTTCTATTTTTATCATCCTAAATGAAATACCAGAAATTAATCCGTGTCTCGATTTAGATCTCGTTCTTCGAAGGGTTCAAAATGTTCAAATCGGAGTGTGAAGTCAGAGCAGGTCGGGGCGCGGAGCTACGTGCACCACGACAGGAAGTATTCTCTCGTCAACGCCACCCTCTCCGTTCCTCTCTAACCCCTCTTAATCTCCAGCCAATTACTCAAATCATGACTAATTCCCCCTTCCACTTCCTGCTAGCATCACGTAACTCTTCCAACAGCTGTAGTGGTCCGAAATACCCGTTCTGGGAAAGTCAGACATCATTAATGGGATTAGTTCAAATGCTAAACTTAATCTAGAATGATCTAAAGTTATAATTTTGACATTAAAAAATCTTTTCTGATAGTTTTTAATGTGAAGATCATCTTGGGTACAATGTTCCAACACTTTGACTTCAATTCAGTTGTGAATTGGTCACTAAATTCAAACAATATTTCGTTCTCATTCCTCCTCATATTTCGTGTCAAGTATGCTCATGTTTCAAGTACGAGTATTCTAATTTCTAATTTATCGAATTATTGTTGCAATAAACGTGTTGACATTTTGTCAGTTGACATCGAATATTTCTTCTTTCTTCCCCTCTTCTTCTGTCCATATTTGGCTTATCTTCCCTTGGGAGATTCCAAGTGACACTTCCACTCATATTTGTCGCTTCCAACAAAGAATGCGCCCTGCACAAATTGCTATGCTAATCGCTCAATGCATTTTGTCGATAGGTTAGATTTCTATTATATTTATTTGCATGAAATAGATTTTATGGGCCATTTGAATAGACCTATGGCTTAATGGATAAGAAAAATCGACTATTAGAATTCGAAAATCTGCTCTTTTTTACCTCAATATTTCACACTCAAGTTACAATTTATTGTCTGCTTGCCATGCTATTTCAGCACTTTTTTTTTTCAAAATATTTTACTCATTTTAGATGCAAATCCGGAAGAATTGACCATCATAATTGAATATCCCAGGCTACATCGAGTTGTAAGCAAAAAAAGCTTGATTTTCACTAATTTCATGAAAAACCCAGGATGAAATATCGTCTTCAATCGAATTGTCATTCGATTTCTCCACTCATTTCATGCAATCCGTCCCTTCAAATATCTCCACCCTCAACCCTATTTCTGTATCCAATTTGTTAGTGCCTAAATTTAATATTCAATTACCTCTATCCGTATTTAGACTGACTCCTTCCCATACTCTCCCAGTTCTCTCTGTCTCTTCCTTCCTGCACATTTCCGTCCGCTGTCCTTCGTTCGACTATCGAGAATACCCCTTCGACAGCCATATTTGCTCTCTACAGTTTGATTCTTCTTTGGAGTCGTCCAAATTGGCATTGATACCGCATTTGATATCGTCAGTTAACCATACAATGGTCTGAATGAAATAAGAAGAACATAAACTTTGAATGTTTATAGGGAAATTCCCAATTTGAAATGTCTCTGCTTCGATCTTATGTTCAATGGGTAGTCTCATCAGAGAGAGTTCATGAAATGGTTGGAATGATTTTGAAAGTGCAATACATCTCACAAGATTTGCAGGCCGTGTTTGAGTTCTCCCTCAAACGTCATCTGCCTTCATTCTGTCTCTACTCTATTCTTCTTCTCTTCGCAATCAACGCAATTTCAATTTATACTCGATTTCCTGCTTGCGCAATGGATCATTATTCGGAGAAGGTTAGTAAAATGGCCGCATAATTGGAAAAATATTTTAGCATATTCCCTTGGTTGACCTGCTATGCTCAGTCCTTGTGATCGTCTTCCTTCTATCACAAATACTTCCAGTTTCATCATCAATGCTCATCTGTAAGATTCCAATACTTTTGGCGAATCCAAAATAGCATATCTAGACAGCAAGACAATCCAATATCATGCAACTCCGTCCTCTATGCACAAAAATTCAGCAATTATCTTACGTCCTTTCGTACCTTGTTGTCAAAAATTTCGCTAATTTCGAATCAACATTTTAAGAGATCGTCATGATAATTATAGCGCGTCATTTGTTCTACTTCTGCTTCCTGTGCCTTTCATCCATAGTCCTATCCCAGTTCACCCCACTATTCTGTCTGTGGTTTCGTCTACTTCCTGTAGATGCTCATCCTTCTCCGTTCGAAGGTCCCACTCCTGCAGAACAGTACAGTTTGGACAGTGAAGGGACGAGGCAAGAGAATTACATTCATGATGAAGAATGTGAATCCATAAGATTTTCAGACTTTCGTCGGCGATAAACTCAGCGCGGCTAGATTCAACTAGGTCGCCTAGAAGCGCTGCGATTGAGTTATGTCTGGTGAGAAATTTGGTAGTTGGTAATCGAGGGCGAAACGAAATTGCGAAAACTTTTGAGTCAGTTCCGATTTCACTCTGAAACTTTTTGTCAAGTTGATTCCGATTGACTCTTTAAAATTTAATCCCGTCTCACCCTTGCTTGTAATTGATAGAATATGCAATGAGTGATTTTGTTAGATGATAAAATACCTCTATTCCCAGAAAGTAACTGCGTCATTTGTCAAAAATGTTGCCTAGCAAATTGAACATAGGAAAATTCGCTTCTCATAAATGCTAAAATTTAGGCCGAAATTAAATATACGATGGCGAACTTGAACGAAGCGTTGTCTATGAAAGCAAATGCTAAGTGGAGAAGGTATTGTATTCATCAAGGCAAATTCATAATTTAGATCCCATTTCAGACGAATTTGGCTAGTTTCATATGGCCGAGTTCAGTTGCTAATGTTCCTAATTCTCAATCTAGTCAACATTATTCTGTTGATCAATTTCATACGATATATCTGAGCGGGTTTAGATCAAGTAAATGAAGGATGAAATTCTACTGGACATCTGAGAGTAGTCAAAACTCGCTAAAATAAAAAATTTACAATTTTTACAAAAAAAAAAGTTTATTTGAGCATTTTAAAAACATCCATTTTCTGACTTTAAAGCACGCGTAATCGACAAAAATAAATTAAACTATTTTCAAAATGAATTTGAAAACTAGTGGCTATCATAAATAGTAAATTTTGGTGAACAATGATAATGCTCCCTAGTCTCCACAACTTATCATATCGTCTGATAATGATGGAATAGAATTTCTTATGACAATGAGAGTGAAATTAAATGAAATGAATATTTTGCAGAATTAGGCACCAAAAGACTCGGGAAACAACCGATTTGCATAGAAATTTTTGGTAAATTTAGAAATTAATCATCCATAAATCATAAATTAGATACCCATTTTATGCGCTCTTCACACAGAAATGCCCCATTTCTTGCAGACTTCCTCGAATTTCGGCTTGGGCTTCTGCAAAGAAAAAACGATATTGAATAAAATGGAATCAGATATTTGGCTTTCTTCTAAACTACGTACACCTTGAAAATTTATATCAGATGTACAAGGAATAGAGCTTGGGAAGGGTAAATTGTGCGTTGGTCTCAAAATGGTGAACATTTCCGAAAAATCGTTTTCTGGCCAATATAAGTCTGCCCAGTCCCATTTCTATTCATAGCAAAATTAGAAAATGGTGTACGTGATTGACAAATGTACGTGTATGTAGTTTACAAAAGGCCAATTCTTTTACCTGTACATTTTCCTTCTCAGCCTCTGCACTGTCGATGAAGCTGAAGAGTGTGGGGAATTCTTTGTCGGGATGCTTCTCGCTCCAATATCGACGCAGGCGAAGACGAACCTGAAAAAAATGATATTATTTTTTCAAGAGCATAACATAATGCTATTCAGATAGGTAGGCAATTGAATGTTATCAAAATTTCTCGGATTTTTATAAATTCAATTATCACTTGATTTCCCTCTTTAACTAAGGCTGGGCTCGACCCATTTTTAAAAGCATAACGCAATTCAGTAAAATTTATAAATTTCATTAGGATTAGAAAGTTGGAAATGAAGATGATTGAAAATCGAGCAAAATGTATTTCTAACTAAGGTAGTGCGTGTGTTTCTTTCTTCATTCTGCTTTTGCAAACGCGAGTGAGACAAATTCTTTCGTTAATGAAGGAAATTGAGTGGTTATCCCACCATCTATATTAGAAAAGTTGCGTAATTCGGAGGCAAATAATGTTGATATTATCAATACAGAGGGAGAAATCATTTTTACATAAATGTATGCGCAACTCTGTAGAAACATTTTTTTCAGAATTGAAGAGGAAATTTTCAATTCAAAATAAGAGAATAGCTAACCGATTGGACTTTGAAGTTGAATATTTCTTTCTCCTTGAGCCACTGGGCTCTGTGCTCCCTCGCTGCCTGGCCCCATTTCGAGTTGTCAGGCACGTAGATCGCGTATTTCACTTCATCCTGAGTTTGCAAAAATGAGATTTTTTTCAACAAAAAGGAATATTTTGAAAATCCGATTGCTTTATGAAAATTAAACATAAAGTATTTCTTATAAGCGCAAGAATAAAGATGTGTGTATTGTAGACATTTCCCGTTGATTAGTCGAATCTTCCAACTCTTTCCTTTGCAAATTTAGCCAAAATATCACAAATGTGCAATTCATATTATTCATATTTGATATTTTTGTGCGTGTAAAATCTAATCATTTTTCGCTTTCAACTAATTAAATTTTGGCAATAACTGACCCTCTTGAGCTGTTCGGCCTCCTTCTCGAGAGTCTCTAGCAGCTCATCCCTCGTGTCGTTCGCGTATTTCAATGTCATCGGCCCTGCAATCGAGTTCGGCACTCGCAACACGCCGCCGTATGAGGGATTGCACATCGCGTTGCTGGCCTGCAAATTATCAATTCCATTTCGACTGAAAGTCAAACTAACTACCATCGCTATTCAATGAAATTCATATGGGTAACAAATCTAGCATGCTAAGGTTTCAATGAATAAGATTGTCTGATCATATCGAAAACTTGACAAATTCCCAACTTTGCAATTTCGCAGCTTGGGAGGTAGTATGTAAAGGGAAGGGTTTTCCTGTCCTTTTCCAAATATCCAATATGCCAATGTCGAAAGAGTGTAGTTTTAGAAATTCTCGTACCTTCAACCTAAGAATCTCGAGCTGAGCCCGTTCGAGAGCCTGCTGATTCTCGACGAGTCTTTGCTGGAGGAGGAACTCGGCAGTGGCAGAGCCAGCCAGATTGCCGAGTTGGGACTGGGCAGAGGCTGACAGAGCTGAAGACGGGGAGGCGGACACCGACAGATTCGGGCGGGGCTCGATCGACGATTGCAGGCTCTGCAAGACAAATAAGATAAATAAAAATGTTTTCTTTTATAATGAATCATGATTTTTGAAGAATAAGTAGTAGATCTAATAGAATAAAGAAAGGCTTCTTGTATATAATTCACTGTATAGCACACATAATCATTCTTCAATTCAGAAAATATGAAAAATTATGGTAATAAAATGTCTATGAATTATGCAGATGCTCAGAAAACTATGAATTAGAAAAATAGAAATGTTCAAAATAATTTTCAACCTGCAGCAACTTCATCTTGCTCTGCATTTTGGCTCTCTCCTTGAGTTCCTCATTCTCCTTTGTCAGCGCATTGATTTCCCGCTGCAAACGGTCGAGTGCTTCGTCGAATTCGCTGAAAAAGTAAAAATGAAGCAAGATCAAGAAAATATTCCCCTACTTCTGCTT
The DNA here is from genome assembly GCA_002287525.1 of Diploscapter pachys. Taxonomy (NCBI): domain Eukaryota; kingdom Metazoa; phylum Nematoda; class Chromadorea; order Rhabditida; family Rhabditidae; genus Diploscapter; species Diploscapter pachys. The sequence continues at coordinate 86,141 of LIAE01009784.1, forward strand.
CTTCTTCTGATCGTTGACCATCTGCTCGATTTTCGACTCCCAATGCTGCGTCTTTGCGTTGTCCTGCTTTCCGAACGAGTCCATTTTGGCCTCTGCAAAATTACTTCCAACTTTTTGATAATAAATGGATAGCTTGAATTTGACCATGTTTCCGATAATTTTGTTTTCGAATTCTCTTATGACAGTCATAAATGTATGAAATAGATTAATAATGTGAAATTCTGACAAAAATCAACAGAATGTTTCAAATTTCACTCTTTCATTCGTGTATAATTGTCATCGCAGAATTCAGAGCTCAAAATTGAAGGTATTATATGAAAATTTGAATCAATAATATCCAATCTGATTACCCGCCATGTCGAGCCTGAGTTTGTAGTTGGAGATGTCGTCGATTCGACTCTTCAGCAGCTTCTTCAACTCCAGGATCTCGTTGTCTTTCTTTTCCAATTGCCATCTGGAAAGTCGATTTTTTTGTTTAAATTTCTCGCGCATTAGTCATTTTCAGCAGTTTGGTAATGAAATAGTAACTGATTTCGAAATGGTGAATTTAAAAATTGCTAGTTTTTTTTATGCAACCCCGGATGAGATACTTATAATTTTCTACACTATTTCTCTACACTCTAGCGCTTTAACGAGAAATTCCGCCAATTCTATTTTACCTGAGTCCTTCAGCCTCAGCAGCAGCCTGTTTTCTTTGATGGGCACGTTCCAGCAGAGCGGGATATTCCTAAAATACAATCGTAAATCCTTAAATTCATTCGAATTTCTGCAAAACTAGCGCAAACCTTCTTCTCGGGTTTGACCTCTTCCATCAACCCGTTCTCCAAAGCAGTTGCGATTTTGGACAAGTCATCTCTCAGCGCTCTAAAAATCATTACTAAATCAATAAAAAATAAGATAGAGAATAAAATTCAGTTTTCGACTTCCAAAATTTCGATTTCATTCCATTTCCGATCAGACACTATCGATATATTTCGAATGATTACCCGAAATGTTTCTCGACGGGAGAAAAGACTCGATCGAGTGGAGTGGAGCCGTGGATTTTCTCGATGACCGCGTGCAGCATTTCCTTCATTCTGTCGGAGGGGAAGCCGTCAGATTCTAAAAATTGTTTCTTCACGACTAAAAGTTGTTGTTCGTCAATACTTGATGCGCCTACGTAAAAGAATGCATAGGAAAAAACTTATTGGAGAAGTGTTTTCTTCTCTTTTCTGAATTAATTCCAATTTTTCGAAAGACAAGGTATGTTAGATGAATATTTGTCAGAGTTTGGGTAAAAATCACAAACCTGTGAGCATTCCGATCTGTACACTGGCAATGCTGGCCGTTTCGTGGAGAATCGAGGCAACGCGGTCCACCTGCTGAATGGCCGATTGCAGTTCGTCTGTGAACTGCAACTGGGGAATATTTAATTTCTGAAGAATAAGCAAAATCCACCTCCGAATTCAATTTGAGGATCTTCTTTCCATCGTTCGGCACTCGCTTCGATGCCTTTACAGCCAGCTGCTCGCACTGCGCAACTTCATCCTTGATTTGCTGCAGGAAACCCGCCAATTGACTTGATTCAGAACCGTCCTAAAGTTAACGAAATTAAAAAAGATGTCTTGTAAATCTAAATTCCATCGTGTTTCCTATAAAAACATTCCCGAAATAATTTCCAATTCCAGAAAAATTTGAATACATCACTAAAATACATAACTTGACGACAGATTGTTGTCATTTCCGTATCTTTACTACCCTCCGGATCAACCTGATTTCTCACTTCTTCATAAAAGTTCAACTGGTCAGGTCAGAGCAGAGAAGGGAATTGAAAAACCGGCGAAGAAATAAAAAAGTTTACTGTTCCAAACGAGTGAAAATGGCATAAATTTGTCTTTAATTTATCCACCTTGATGATGTATTCAAATTTATCATTTTTGGAAACAATCGCTACATGGGAAACAGATGATAATATGAAGATCTAGGAAACTGATGAGACCTAAAGAAAATAAAGAAGATAGCGTGGTTTTTAATAAGTGCATAAAATTCTACGAATTCACGATATACAAGATTATCGTTGATTTCTAAAAAAAAAAAAAAAGAAGAGGAAACATTCCTACCTCCATGAAATGACCAATCCTGTGTGCATTATTCTTGATCCAGACGAGTCCATCCAGCAGCTGCTTGAGCAGCGCGGCCACCCACTTCTCCGCCGCGAATGTCCCGCTGCCCACGTCCACTGAGAATTTGTTCTGAAACATTTGACTATTTTTCAATATCTTTTCATTATCTAGAATTTTTAAGCGTATTGTTCTGCCCAATAACTGCAGTAAAAATCGAATCTTTTTTGTCTTCAATTTCTTCACGCTATTTCTAGTGGGTAAAAGAAATTAACATGGAGAAGGTGCGCCAACAGGCACATTTATCTTGTCCCCCAAGATTACGAATACCTGAAAAGCATGCAAAAAAAAACACTAACCGTTCGGTCATTAGCAAATTTCTCATGCCTCAATCTCTTTTAACTTTTCTTTCTCTATTTGCAAAGGGAAAGGATATTTTGAACGTTAATTAGCAAGATGGTGTTAAGATTTTTTAAAGATTATTTTCCTACCTGGAAGTAGAGAACAGCCTTGTCGAGCTGATCGAGTGCGGTGTTTTCGTCGAATCTGCCCTGTTTGAGCAGCTCGAAGTAGTTGTCGAGAGTCTTCTCGTGAATCGCCATTTCCGGCTGCTGAGTGGCTAGTCTTTCTAGAGGAATTGTCTGAAAATGCGATTTCATCATTAGTTTTTCTTCCTAATTTTGCATAAAATAAGGTTATGAAAGTAAATGTGACTCATTTTGGAAATTTGATGTAATTTGAAAAAAGGAATGACGTTTATTAAAAAGTTATGACTTTCATGAAAATTAAAATAAGCTAGTACCTGAGTAGCAGATTCGAATTGACCGAGAACAGCAGCGAGTCCGTCAGTGAGAAAGGCGAGTTTGGCGATGTGGGCCCATTGCTCGGCCTTGTGCGACTTGGTCACGTGCTCCCGACGCATTCCGCCTGCCACATGGGGGAACTGCAAATGCACAATTACTCCTGAAAGAGAGAAAGGGACAAAACCAACCCTCTCAGAAGCCAACTTCGAGAGGATCTGCGACTTGATGATCATCCTCGGGAACATGACAATCAAGTTGACCGAGTCATTGTCGCCTGAATTGCGAGATCGAAAAATATTCATATGGCATTTTCCTCGTTCTTTTTTTTCATTTACATGATTTCATCTGGACGTTTTGTGAGAAATCTTACCGCCATGTTTGGTGAAGTTGTCAGGCAGGAAGGCCTTCAGATATCCGATTTGCTTCTTGGCAAAGTCCAATTCCACCAGAGCGACATGCTTCTCGACATTCTGGAATTGATCATTTATCCTCGGAAGAGAGAAATTTTTGCTAATTCAACGAGTCTACCTCCGCAAACATCTTCCCGGTAGAGACCTGCAGCTGACTGGCCATGCTCAGGGCAGAATTCTCTTCCTGCCTCTGTCCACGCAGCTCGTCTTCCAAATTGAGAATCTGGAAAAGAGCGAGTTCAACTAGTTTCTTGATTGTGACGCTACCTGATCCTTGTAATCCTGAATTTCCTCATTGAGCTGCTGCGTCTTGGTGCGGAACTTGAGGATCGTGTCGGAAAGGGTCTTCGAATGCGACTGCTCCTCGCGAATTCGACCGTTTAACTAAAGAAAGTTCTATTCAGACTTCTCAGAACTCAGCAAAAAACAACGATCATTATTTGAGCCGCAGAAGAAAATAATGAATCTTCGAGAGAGTGCAAAAAGGCATATTTTCACCTCCAAAATGACACATCTCTTTCTGCGGGTAGCGTTTTGACAAGTCGGATTCTATTAGATCTATCGATAAAGCATAAATAAAATCAAAATTTGTTCGAATATTTATCTTCTTCCAGATAAACAGAAAATAAATCTGGCTTACATCATAAATGTGCTTCTTGAGCGTCTCGATGTCAGTCTTCAGATCCTTCTCGCCCTGTTTGAGCGTGTCTATTATCTGCTCGTCCATGTCTCGCAGCTGCTCCAGTTCTTCTAGATCTTGCTCCAGCTTCCTGAAATGTATTAATTCTGTTGCGATTTCAAATTATAATGCAAGGCAAGTTCAATATATTTTATATTTGCAAGGTCTTTTTTTTATTATCTTTCACAAAGGGATTTCCTTGAAAGGTTAATTTTGGAAATTACTACTTTCCCCTTTTTCAGTGAAATGAATAGAAAAGATGTGAAAGATTTCATCTGATGAATAACTCTTGAAGAAAATACAAGTAAATCGAAGAATACCTGATTTTGTCTTCCAAGTCCATGTTCTGGCTGGTCAGCGCAGTTACCATCTCTTCAGCACCGAGAGCAGCATCCACCTAAACCAGAAGAGTTAACTCTTCGAATTATTATCCCTCTTCAAACCATAATCTAGCTTTAAAACAAAATAATTTTATATAATGCAAATTTTCAGGATAGATTTACACCTCCAACACTCGCACAACGCCTACCCACCTCTTTATAATATTGCAAGTCAAATAGCTACAAATAAACATAGGGTATTACCTAGATGATTAATCATTCTTACTTTCGCCGATACTGTTCAAAGTTTGATGTTGCAAAATATCATGCTCAAATGTTTCAACTTGTAAACGTACATGACTTTGAGGGCAATTTGGATTTAACGCGACAACGCAACATAAAGAGATAGCGATCCCTTACCTTCTGCTAGATCTACATACTATTTAGTGTGACGTCGCCTCAAATCCAAATTGTCGAATTGAAAAGTAATAGGAATTTCGCAACGTCAAACTGCTCTTTCGAATTTTAAGAATGGAATTACCTGTTCCTGGTAGAGTCTGATGCTCTGTTCAGTCTCCTCCTGCGCCCTGATGGCAGCCTCGGTCCTGTTGATGAGAGCCAGATTCTCAGCCCTCAGTCTGTCGGCCTCTTTGACGGCCTCACTCCTGTCCTCCACAGCCTGTCCATTCACATCACGCATTTTTATGAGCGCCTCTTTCAGCTTGTGATTCTGCTGCTCGAGCTGTTTCACCTGGAATCGAATCATAAATTCTCAAATCCAATTAGCCAGAAAATAACATGTTGCTAAAAGTAGCCCTTCCATTCTAATTTCAGCAAATAGTGGCTCATAATCAGTATTTTTCTGCTGTTAGTTGGTCAACAATATTTTTTATGAAACAAAAGAAACTGATTTCAATAATGCCGTTTTTTTGTTTTTTGTTTTTAATTTATCAGAGAATAAATGTTCGATTTGTTACCTGAACACTGTTGCCCTCGGGAATGCGTCCGTCAGCCCCTCCACTGGCCATTTCTTCCTTGAGCAGCTCCAACTCGGCCTCCAATTCATCGCATTTCGACTTGTAGTGATCCAACTGAAATTACGGGAAATGGTCATGAGAATCGAGTAAAATATGAGAAATTTCTGAATGGAACAGATCTAAATGATCTGTATGGTTATAAAACAGTCGGGACTTATTGTATTTGTCACTGGTTTTTCATTTTTCCATCACTTTTCCTAGCCTCTAAGTTTTGCGACAAGTACAGAAATCCAAAATTCACATTTTCTAATGATTGGTGAATAACTGAATGCTCCAACCTCTCCCTGCAGAGCTTCAGACCTCTCCTCTGCCATTTCCTTGTCGATGGTGGCCATTTCCATCATTTCTGCATTCGTGCTCATCTCGTCCTTCTTGCTGTCGATCCAGTCACGTAGTTCGCGATTCAGCTGAGGAAGAATAAAATGAAAGTTTTATTCGAGTCGAATTTTTCCTTACCTTCTTCTCCTCCTGCAGTTGACGAGTCAAGTCGACATGTTCATCATGCAGTTTCTGCTTAACGCTCTGAAAAAAACAACTTTCATCTTCAAGAAATTATCTTCTAGAAACCTGCAGCGAATCGAGTTCGGCTTTGAGTAGTGGGAATTCAGACAATTTCTGTTGATCTTCACGACGCTTCATTCTGAAGATGTTGGAATGAAATTGAAATAGGAATCATGGAATGCAACATACTTTAACGTATCGAGTTTCTCAGTGAGATCCTTGACCTGGACTTTGAGGTATTCGTTCTCCGTGCCTACGTCCATCCCTGCAGGCACAATTGTGGGGGAGGGAGGAACGCCTGTCTGGAAACAACAAATTAGTCCAATTTTCATAGAAAACGTCAAAAAAATATTGGTGTTTCAATATCTATTGTTCAATTATCTTTCGAAAAGCGAAGATGTTTTGCAGATAAGCGAAAAGCTCGGTACAAAATAGGTTACTCGTTGTTGCGAAACGTCGTCTTACGAATTAGCCTACTTTTATAGGAAGAATATCCTACGCCAATTTTAGAGCGAAATATCAAAAGATGCGTTTCATGTTCAATAAAAGAATCTTTTAAGAATTCGAAAAACCCACATCTCTGATAGCCTTGACTCTGTCCGCGACAGGAACTTGCTGCTGCTGCTGCTGCTGCTGTTCCTGCAGTTTTTGAGGCGGTTTCTCTTTCTCTTGTTCCTCCTTTTTGGGCGGTGAATTGCTAGGTGTCTTCTGTATCTGCGATCTGCCTGCAGTGCCCGCTGCTTGTCGCGCAGCTGCCACGGACCCTTGCGAAAGGTTCGACGATTCGCGGCTCTGAAAACCATCTATTCTTCCAAAGAAACTCTCCAAATTACAAATTCGTGAATATTAACAGTGAAAGAAACGAGATTGACCATTATCACTCTTTCTTAGCGTTATATTCATTTCATTTTTCGGATATTTGGAAGCCACAAGTCCTCAAACCGTTCGAGGATAGGATGAATGATATAATAAAGAATCTCTGTAAAAATTTTCGCATGACTTGACTTGAAGAAGATTGAGGATTTAAAGTCGCCTTTTTTCATCTTTCCTACTCCTCTATCTGTCTTCGCTTTGCGTTTATCAAAATCTAGTGATAATGAGAAGAATCATTATCTCTCGATAATTTTGAAAAAAAACGATAATACCTCAGCAGAAGCGAGTTTCGAGGTCGATCCCGTCCGCGGTGTTTTCGACAGCTTCTCCACTGATACAGCTGGACTCATCTTGGGACTTGTCTGAAAATACTTTTAAAAAAATAGTTAGGGCACTACATACGGAAATTTCATCTGATGAAAAATCAGAAGGAAGAAAATATTGCGTACATTTGTTCCCATTTCAAGAAAGCGTCTTCCTCTCATTTTTTCGTTCTCTCTGCGAGCTTTAGTTCATACGAACATCTTTGCGTGTCAGCTCAGAACAGGAAATACTTCCATTCATTTTCTCGCAACAATAGATGTTTTCAAATTGACCACAAAAATCAAATTAAAGGAAGAATAAAACTTACACCAGGAGAGAGCTTCTTGTTGGCCAAGGAATCCTTGCGCATTTGAGCAGCAGCAGAAGCGGGAGTCTTCATACCAGATGGCATCGGCATTTTCGACTTGGGAATTCCTGCTGAGCCAGCTGCTGCGGATTCGGGCTTCAACTGAAAACAAAGTTGGAGTGAAAATAATTTTGTCTATTCTTGACCAGTTTTCAAGCATATCTGATACAAGTATATTGTTCTCATGAAAATTGAATACTTTTCTGTCACTGTCAGACGCTATCTCTTCATCGACAGTGCGCCAGGAAATTGTGTCCAATTCATAATCGCTTCTATGTTCACAAATAAATTGCTTCAAAGATGAAGTAAAAATGATACTACATCATCAGTATGCTTGTCTTGAAATCGGCATCAATTGTAGTTATGATTTTGAGTGTTGCGATTCCAAATTCTACGATAAACTCTTTCATTATAAATGAAAATCGAAAAGTAATTGTGGCACACCCTGCACTTTTTCATGTTTTTAGAAGATTATGATAATAGAAAAAAAAGAAAAGAATAATTCTAAATTTTCACCCACCTGATTAGGCCGAATGAACAACCCGTAGTTGGGCTCGCACTCGAAGTACTTCACATCTTTGACAGTGCCGTTGTTCTTGCCCTTCGGCTCGTCCAGAATCACTCCGACCCAAACTCCATCAGCGAACTGCGCCTCTCCACAGAATACAACTCGACCCTTGCCGTTCTTCTCTGGAATTACAACTTCATGAGTCATGGATTTTATTAGATCATCCACATGAAATTTTAATAATCAAGTAGCTCGCAAGAATTTCATTCAAGGATGCTCGATGTGAATAATCCATATACAAAATAAATTCTTGAAAATCTGATAACATTTTCCGTAATCCTCAAACATAAATTCTATTATTTTCCTCGTAAAAAGAACTGGTTTACCTGTTTCGACTCTGGTCCCGATTTCGAAGGACATGTCGAGGAGCTCGTGGACAGAGCGACGTCTTCGATCAACTGTCGCCAATTAGATTCAATTGGTCTTCTGAAAGCTAGAAAATTTTATAAGTTGTTCAAGAATTTTAGAAAAATCAATAAAGCAAAGTTGAGAATCGCTTGATGAGTAATTATCAAAGCTCAGAAGTTGAAGAATTCCATGAACTATTGAATTTCAAAATGATCAATAGTCAATTCCAGATCATTACCAACTATTTTTTAGAAGATTTTTAAGCAAGAAAAATCAATATTTTTGAGGGGAAAAAACTGAGAAGATTTATGAAATTTCAATGCGTAAAGCGCGCTGGAATGACAAAAGAGCGCGCAAATAGGAACCAAATCTCAAATGAAGCCTTTAGCTTATCATAAATCGAAAACGCATTAAAATCCGAAGTGGAAATACCTCTAAATTTTTGGAACTGATAATGAATTCAAAGTCAAAGTTGGTTATCAGGAAATGATAGCAAATTTGAAAAATTCAAGGTTTTATAGGCAAACTTCGACAGAAAAAATATCGTTTAAAATAAGATATTGATGGTCACTGCCCAAAAAGGTTTTCATGAAAAAAAAACTGATTTTTACATAGGAAAGCTTGATAATTATTGAAGTAAGTCTGATATTCACAGAAATAATTGAGCTTCAAAGGAAAATTTTGATGTCTGGGTCCTAATTTTTACGGACCGCGAACATCCCTGTACATGATTCGTAAGTGCATGACTTGGAAAGTATACGATTTTTCATCTCGACTGTACACGACTCTATATTCGAACATTACAAAACCCTCTTTCTTCCTTGCAAATAATATTTCATCTGAATAATACACAAGTCTTCTTGGAAAATGTTCCCAGTCGCCGAAGATCTATTTGGATATTTCTTCCACTTTAAAAACTTTGGATCTAACAATAATGAGAAGATTATTTCGTTTTTCTCGGAAATGTATGATTCTCTCAATTTATACGATTGAAATGAATCAAGCAAACGAATATTTGAATTGGTTGGACAACAATTTACTGAATTTCGAATGTCATCCAAATGTCGTCTCGCATTCAAATGAAACATGATCAGGAAGAAGAGAGTAAGAAGTTTTCATTTTAATAAATATTTTAAAGGATATTTATTTCAGTTACAATTATCCCTCATCACTTTTGGATGTCTTCGAGAGTTATCTGTATCGTGTGCATTGAAATTAAATTATTATTTCACATTTTATTCAATAAAATTTCTATATGAAAATCTGAGATTATTATAATTAGGCTTTATTTATGCTAATTTTCCGACTACACGCCATTTATTCGTTTGTGGATCGTATTCTTCAATGACATAACAAAAGTTTAACCCATAATATAAACCATCACTTCTTTTCTCAGCATTCTGATATCTAAATTAACGAATATTTGGTATAAAGATATCCAAAATCTCAGCTCACCCTCCGATTGCATACAATTTCTCGTTAGCGACAATAAGAGAATGACGATATCTTGCATAATTCATATCAGCGATTCGAGAAATTCGACTGTCAACTGGAGCTGTGGGGTCGAAACACAGACAGGATTTGAATACATTATCACTAAATATATGATACATTATTCATTATACAAAATTAGAGACCTCAATCCTCCAGTTATGTAAATTCTTCCATTTAGCGATGCAACTCCAAAAGCAACTCGCTTTTCTTCAATTTTTCCGATTTCAATCCACTTCCGTTCATCGTCTGATAATCGATATATCTTTTGGCTACTTATTCCATCAATAACTGAATATCCATAATTACAATAATGAATATGCTATAATGTGACCGTATAAAATTTCATCGAATGTTATTGTTTGAGCACTATTAGTTGGAAGTGGAAGAGCAGGTCCTGTTTGCCATTTTCCATCTATTAAAACCTGAATAAATTATTTCATGGACTTTCATTCGATCTTCTTACATCAACTCGATTCGTATCTTTCCATATCCATGCTTTAGGATCCTCTCCACCCAAATAGTACAATTTGTCTTTGAAATAAGCCACAGATGCCCATCCACGCCATTCAGGAGGATTTGGACCTGTAAAATTCTTTGAATCGATCATTCATGGATTTGTTGATAAGACCTCTTGAAATTCGTCGAGTATTCAAGTCATATATTTCAAATGATTCGTTTCCGTCGTCAATTCCAAAAATCTGAAATATGAAAAATTATTCAAAATAACGAACGTAGGAATTTACTTTATTCTGTGTAGTTGCTACTTGACGTGGTACATAATTGTAGAATTTTGCAATCTCCTCAACAGGATTAGTGTGCGAATCAAACAGATAAATTCTTCCTTCGCTAATATTGTTGTTTTTATAAAATACTAAATATACTAAAGTTAACTTTCGAGAATACAACATAATATTTTCCTACGATAGAATAAAGTTTTATCCTGCCGATTTCGAAGAGCTAGAATGACAACACCGGCCAGAAGAAATGCGCATAATAGAACTAATAGACAAATGGATTTTTTAAGCCAAGGATATTTACGATTTGAGAAATCTTGTTTTTCCCTGAAAGACAATAAATAATTGAATATTTTCCAGGTAAAATTATTTAGAAAAAAAACTACAAAGTTCATCGGTAATAATTAATTTCGTGAAATAGCTCGGACAAAAGAAATGCGCATGTATGTTTCAACTGAAAGATAAGTGGAATTGCATGAAATAAATGATTATTTATTTTTATTCTTCCGTGTATTTCGCGCGTTAATTGCTCGTTCATGCAATTTCACGTTTCAGAATGCTCCCGTTATTCCCTCGAGCTGCGCGAGAGTCGTCAAGCTGGACCATGTTACGAATTGGCTCAATCCGAAGAAGATAAAGGTTTTGGATTTAAACCCGATCGAGCATCTCTGGGAGGAGTTGGATCGTCGCATTTCTGACATCAAAGTCAAAAATTGCAAGTTCTCAAAGATCATTGAGCCAAAATTGTGCTGAAGTCAGACGTATTGATGTCTTTGCTACTCGCTGTTAGCCCTAGCTAGTCTATCTTTTTCATTTCTAGTTATTATTTTCGTTGTTCTCATAGACTTAGGTAAGGTGCATTTCTTTTGTCCGGAACTGTATTTTACTCTCATCTTCATCTGGTAACTTTCAATAATAACTGCTAAATGAATGGTGCCCATTTTTGCAGATATTTCGAAATATTAGCTAAGATTGTCTTACAGGTATTCAGAATTAGCCCATTCTTGGAATTCGCCATAATTCGTTAGGGACGTTCGCATTTCAAGAACCTTTTTATGAAATTCTTCTAAACATTAACAGTTCTTATTTTTCGATCGTGATATGTCCATACCCAGGCTTGGTCGTTGTGCTAATATTTGTCTGAGAGTAGCCTGTACCCCAGGAGTCTGATTATTAACGAATTCGGGGATCTTAAAAGGCAGTGTTGATTTTGTTTATCAGTTAATTATACCGTTTCTCGATTGACTTCGAATCTCCATCTGCGGTATTCTCTGTGGATTTGATCCGATTGCGTTGTCATAAAATTGTCGGTAAATTCCAGCTTATTGCTTTTCGAAATATCATCATCATTCCACAACGTTTCTATCATAGTTTGATTGTCTGCATCCAATAATTGAAAAAATCTAGGTGGACGAACAATAAGCTTAACGATGTATCGTAAATGTGTGTAGAATATTAAATGAACAAATTAGGCTTTAACTTACAGGAATTGAAACATCATTATGGTCTGCCATTTCGATTATCTTCACGTATATCGAGTAATAAGCTAAACGAGTAATAAAAGTCGGAAAATAAATAAAAATGGTTTCAATATCTGTATAACGAAAATTGCGCTCTTTCTATTCAGTTACTCATCAATAGAGTGCCAATCATAGTAGACATGGCTATCATTCAATACCTTGACTAATCAAATTTCCTAGTCTTGTTTCCACTAGGTGGGGTCGACTACCCTTCTCAGTCCGTAATGGGACAGTAGACCTATCCTAGCCACACAGGACTAGTGATCGGCCCGAGGACAGACTGTTGTTGTGTGCAACAGCCGAGGGATTTTAGGCAAATTTGTTGTGGTTTTATCCACTGCCAGCATTTCTTAAACCCCTGGTTTGGATCGAAGTGGGGGCGAATCTGAGGCCATGTTCTAGACAGTGACACACAACCACCACAGACTGTTCCTTTCAAATGAGGTTGTAAATTCAAATTAAAACATTATTGTATTGATATTCAGAATTAAGAACGGAAATTAATAATGGCAAAACGATTAAATAACTTTAGCAAATACTGAAAGGTGTTGAACTGAAATTAAATAGATTGATGACATGAAAATGATAAATAAATGCCTCATCATCAATCAGGTAATGAAAAAGAGAGATTGACTAAGAAGACAATATGTAGGTTATTTCGTGAAACATCGAGAAAATATGAAAGATACACTAACGTTGACGCTGCTGACGAACAATATTATATTTTGAATACGTCCAATAACTGTTCATAAGAAATCGATTAACTATTTTGGCTCATAGAAAAAGACACCAGGACACCGGGACACCAGTTAGAAAAAGACACCACCTTTTCTAAGAAATAGTATGAGGAAGCAAGAGACGAAAAGAAAAAAAGTGGTGTCTTTTTCTAACTGGTGTCCCGGTGTCCTGGTGTCTTTTTCTAGGAGCCACTATTTTTGCTATATATTTTGAAATTTACTTTGAAATTACTGTAAAATAACTATTGGATTTGGTTACAGAATGTTTTAAATAAAATATTTATTTCAGTTACAATAATCTCATCACTTTTGGGTGCATTCGAGAGTTGTCTGTATCATGTGCATTGAAATTAAATTATTATTTCACATTTATTGGATAAAATTTCTAAATGAAATCTGAGATTATTATAATCGGGCTTTACTTTATGCTGATTTTCCCGACTTCACACCATTTATTCGTTTGTGGATCGTATTCCTCGATTGAATTACAAAAATCTTCATATGAAAACTTCTGACTTGCAATTGTAAACAACACATTTTCAACATATTTATTTTCTCAAGAAATAAAGCAACAAATTGCAGCAGTCTCTCATTCACATTTATTTAGTACAGTAAAGGAAAAAAGATAGGAATGGGGAAGAATAAAGCCGTTTGGATGTATGGCGAGATCGGCAGATGGATTGGGATTGGGATGGAACGGGAATGGGTGAATGCTCTTATTGTGTGTCAGCGAGCGATACGTTCGGTGGATTTGATAGATGGTGGATGTTAGATGTTATCTATTGGATGGTTCGATACTTGACTTGATGGTCAGTGGATATTTCAGTGCTCCTCCAGCAGATCCGTCGATTGCTTCGATTCCTCACCCGGCTGCACTCTCGAAATCTGCTCCATCACTGGGATTGGACCACTAAATGAAACATTTCAGAGGAACTATTTGAACCTCATGAATAATGTGTGATTGATTGGTATTGTTGTAATTTTGAATTAATCACATTTTCATTGAAAACGCATTCTATACGCCAGTTTGATTAGTATATAGAACGTTGGATTGTTGTCAAAATGATAATCGCATTCAATTGAATATTTTCCTCAGATATTCATGAACCAAATAAACACAATTATTCATTGATAACTACTGATCGATTGAGTCGAAAATAAGTGATGCATAAATTACATAATTAAAAAGTGCATTGCGTAATTTTGAAATAGACCGTAGAATAATTGTATGTATCTTCGAAATCAGGGCTGCTCAGAATTCCGACGCCGGGAGAATTTTGGTCTCAGAATTTCGATTCCGGGTCATTGTAAATTTAAACTCCGATTTCGAATTTTTAAAAACCGAAACTCCGAACAGCCCTATTTGAAATGCAAACTGTACTGCTAATAGCGTACTAACTTCTTCGTCTAAAAATGGTGTAATTTAGCCTGTCTCAATCGTTCGATCTACGATTATCACTTTTTAGCGTAGTCGTTCATTAATTATATTTTCATGATGAGTGAGAAAATCTGCTAACCTGGTTGGACCAGTGCCTGGCTCCTGCGTGTAGATTCTCAGCGGTGGCTCATTCATCGGGGAGTTGGTTTCACTGATGAAGGAAGCCAATCTCTTAGCGCCGGTGCAAGAAGCCAGAGTCGGGATGAGGAGAGAAATCGCGAGAAGAATAGCACCTGAACGAATAGACCGTCATCATTGTTTACGGAAAAGAGAACTATACCCGAGGCAAAGACGCAGAACCCAGCGGTCTTCCAGTATCTCATGGGGTCCTGGAGAAGGATTTTGATCTGTTCGTTCGGCAGATAGTAGGTGCCTTCCTCGTCCTAATGGCAAAAATAAACTGACACTAAGAAGTGGAGCACACAAACCTGGAAAATGGACAGTCGATCGATTTTGTCCATAACTCCCTCGTGCGGCCAGGTGTAGCCGACGACGATCGAGCCTGCTCCACCAATCAGCAGAAAAAGACCGATGATCATGCAGAGACGGCACACAAACAAGCCACGGGTTGGAGAGGGAGGAGGAAGGAGATACCTGAACGATGAAGATCAGCTCGTTAAAAATTAATATCAGTTTAAATTCATCGATTTGCATTATACTATTTCAGATCTGTAGCATTTCCCATTAGATCAAAGTTATCGCTTTTTATGATGCAAAAATCTTATGAAACAGGAAATTCTGCTCATCAACGAGGTGAGTATTTCTTCGAAATCGTTATTTTCGGGAAGTGGTAATAGTATGTCCTGTATTGTGAATTATGCAAAGAGCTTTAAACTCGATCAAACCGACTCAAAACTTCGAGATCCTATTTCAATGTTACCAGTTAGTAACAGGTAGTTTTTGTTTTTCGCCTACATATTGCTATGCGGTAAGTTTTTCTCGCTCCCCATGATTATAATCGACTTTTACCATGCTCCACCGATCTGCTCTGCTTCTTCGGCGGTTGGTGATACGTAGAAATTGTGGAGATATGATCTGATTCCGAAGCTGCGAGGTGCGGAGACCTGCAATTCACTGACTAATTCGTGGACAAGGTGTTGTGGCTTGCCTCATCGACGAGAGCAGTAGGCCTTTGGGGTGATGACTTCTCCTTGGCCTTGGTGCCGCCAGAACCCAACAATCGGAAGCCGGTCATTGCCGAGTCGACTCTGATTCACTGGCAGAGGACCTGGCTAGTCACGGCACATCCGACGAAGAAAGAGGTCGGCGGAAACGACCTGCAAACATGCTATTAGTGATATTCATGGGATTTTCGTATAATCGCCATAATCATTCGTGTTGAAAATTGGAACAACGCAAGCTTGGACTTCGCTTCACAGAAAGGTTTACCAATTGCAACTTTTAAATTGAAATTCGTAAAGTTGAAATTAGAAATGAGCCTCCAAGAGTCCTAATAATCATGTTGCATGTCCCATATGTATCAAGTTAAGAAGATTAGTCAATGATTTCAAATCATTAGCTTGAAAAACACATAGGATGCCATTTCTTGAAATTGTTGAGATTTGGGCACGACCTAATAACGAAAACTACCAATGTTACTAACTAATAGGCCTATTTTTTACAAGGTAAGCAAAGTCGGATGCCCTTATCACGAATATTTGATCCAAAAATACTGAGTGTGAACCCTAACCTCAAGATTTGCACAATTTCTTCTTTTTAATTTTTCTACTGCAGCGAGTAATTATATTGTCAGTGCTCACATCACGATGTACGCTAATTTCTGATATTAATGCTTGCAATACAAGGGAAAGAAGCAAATTTTAGTGCACAATTCAGAAAACGGTATTCGCTCAACATTGTTGGACCAGGTATTCGCAATTAGAGTACCCGAATTGGCTTACTCTGCAAAAATAAACTGAATTTCATAAGTAACACCGCCGATAGTTTTCCTTGTAAATGGTTTTCAGATAATTCGATTTGGATTTATCAATGACCTGATCAATTGTCAAAATATAGGACTGAAAGATAAGTTAAAAAATCGAGTCCAGACTTGAAGTAAACAAACATAGATAAATATTTTGTTTAAATCTTAAGATTACGAGAAAGTATCTATTGATAACTTCAAATTAGGCTATTCTAGTGATGGATTTCTGAACCAACAATAGTAAAGTCACAACGAGTGGCCATTTGATGCAAATGACAGCCGACTACAATGGAAGTTGGCATGCAGAAGAGGGTGGTTGGGATGTGACTATCAAATGAAAATGAGGGGAAAAATGGAAGGATACGAAATGACTGAATGACTGCGGAATGGCAGAAGCAGGGAAGGGAGAAACCCTTGAAATGCAAAAATAGGAGAGGGAAGAGAAGCGAGAGGGGGGAAGGGAATGGAGCAGCCGACTGGCAAAATCGATTCGATGAAGCTGAAGCTGCTTGAAGGGAGGGGGGAATTCAGATGACGTGCAGAGGAGAGAAAGAGACAGAAATGCATGAAAACAGAATAGAGAAGGAGAGAGATTATGAATGAATGAATGATGATGATGATTATTGGAAGACATTGCACGCACAATATGCAGGTACGAAAATGTGGAAAATGTGAAAAATGTGTAAGATTATCTTTATTTGGCAATTTTGACAAATTGACATCAATTTGTATTCGATTTTACGAAAATAGCGCCACTGCGCTCGTCATAATTGTGTAATTCAATATCATAAAGTATCACAATTGGTCAGGTTTGTAGTCAAACTGAAGTAAATTATTAGCTACGCAAAAAGTAAACATGAGTTATTAAAGTGTGTATGTAGTAATAAATTAAGTAAAGTAGGTACATGAAAGGGAAAGACATCAGCTTTGTTCTGAATTAGAAATACACGTTTTGTGGGCTCTGGGCAAGGCAACAAGGCAATCGAGATGATGGAAATGCACATGGAAAATAAGGAGTAAGAGATTGATTGTGAGATTCTCAAAGGAAAGAGTAAAGCTTGGAAAGAGATAAAGCCGAACGATGAGAGACTGAGAATGGATATGAGAATAAGTATTTACAAGAATGGAATGGAATGAACTGAATGAATGAAATAATAAATGGGTGATAAATCATACAACTCGACTTCGAGTTTCATAGTTCTTTGTGTCGTAATATCCAATCGAATTATCTCTTTCGGATGAGGGACATCGAGAAGTTATTTCAGTCACATGAATCTAAAATAGAAATGATGATAATGGTGCTGACATAATGCAAATTGCCCGAGTTGCGTAACTTTTTTTTATTTGTGGAGTAGTAAATTGAAAATGCGTTTTCGCGAATTAAAGAAATAAATATTTCTAAAAAAAATATTCAAATTATTACCTGTGGATCGATATAAAATGGCTTGAAATAATGTGTTCTTTTCCGATCGTAGAAGGACTTTATCCTCGAGCAATTCAAGTAAATCAGGATGGTCATGATCAAGAGCTGAAAATGAATTTAAAAATTTTACATACACAATTTTAGCTGTTTGAATCGTTCGAATTTCACTCTTCATTACTCTTCTGGCTCATTTTGTGTGCATCCCTACGCCACTCATTCAGAAAGTTTCAAAATGGTTTTGTTCGAGAACACGAGGGGAGCAGCACTACTTTTGGACAATTTTGTACTCTACTTGTCTCCTGTGGTATTCTTCATCGAATTCGCCAGGTCAATTCCATTTTTTCGTGAAATGATGGAAGATAACAGTAGATTTGCTAACATTTCGTGAATCTCAGTTTTGGGTGAGCAAAAAATTAGCATAAATAGTGTTGTGGCCCCTATTTATAGACTATCATTTCGATGCAATTTATATTGTGTAAATGTTTCAACAACACTTTGGTGACTCGATAGTTTTGCTTACCAAAATCAGTAGAATAATAACTTTTCCGATCAAGAAGAAGAAACTCCAAAATGAGCCTTGTCCAGCTGTACTTGTATTGAATCCGTGAGTGAAGTGCACAGGGGAGAGCTGTACAACCTAATTTTAGTTACCTTTTCATAATTTATTCGAAAGACAGACCTGTGCAACGTTGTCGGTTTTATCCTTCATGCCTTTTGATTCGTTATCCCAGTTATGAGTAAAGGGATTCTAAATAATTCATTCTCAGTTGAATAACTCGATATTACGCTTAAATTTTTGTTAAGGATTTTCATGAAAATAAAAAAAAGATGTTTAAAATGGTAGAAAATGAATTGATACTCTGGGAAAATTTTTTGCCAACCCATTTCTATTCGTAGTTATTAAAAAAAGTAGACATTGGTAAAAAAAACATAATTGACAATACTCAGTCCTACCTCAACTTGTTCACTTCTGTACGTGCAAAGTCTTATTCCATATTGATCGTCTGGAGAAATGCTCGAATTGACGTGGAACACGAAAGGCTCTCTGGCAAACATGTCATTCTCGTAGATTTTCTGCAAAATTAGTAATAATTCACGAATAAAATTCCCAATTCCTTGCCTGTGTCGATTGAATCATTCGATTCCTCTTCTCATCAGCGAAAACGTATCCTCCCAAAGTCAGATTTGATGTGTGCAAGGCGACATTCGCAGGCACGACTCTTCCGAATTCTATCCACAACCTGTCCGCGTCTCGCATCACTTTTGCTATGTGATCACTCGCTTCCTTGCTGTAGATCTACAAACTCATTTTATTGATATACAATCATCATCTGATAGACTTATCAGACCATGACATTATGCAGAACAGGGTCCCACGTCGCATTGATGTCCCGTTTCGGAAGGCAGGTTGTTTGAGACACGAGGTCTCGAGACATACACAGACCATTTTCCATTTTGACGTGAGTGTCGAGGGGACAATAACAACTGAATAATGCTATAATTGGGTTGAAAAGGGATTTGATTAAATTGGAACATTTATGAAGATCATGCTCGGAATGAAACGTAACACACTAAGTCTTGTTGTCCATTAATTGCGGTGATTTTCAGATAAATTATCAATGTGAGTTCACTGTTGATATTTAATGGAAATTTGAAAATGTCGCAATAGCATAACATCTCAGCTTGATGGAATATTGTATAGGGCTAGGAGAAGTTAGGGAAATTCACATTTTTCATGTTAACTCTCTATGTTTCAACGTTGCTCTGTTACAGCACTTCTGTTGCTAGCTTAATTTCGATCAGAGTCGAGTGATGAGATTCAATCATAATGAACTTATGGAAAATTCTTACGCCTTCCTAGTCTCACATCCAAATTCACAAATGGCTCCACTATAGAGCATGCATTTTTTACTCTTCTCATGAAGTCTCAAATCGGCAGAAGTCGTTGCGACTGATGACAGCTGAAAAGAAGTGAGCTGTGAAATATGAATTAAATTGTGGAAAAGTACTTTATCATTGAGATCCTCCTCTGCGTCCTCAATAATCCTCTTCACTTCATCAGTTAGATCGATTTTTCTCCTCGTTGTTGATTCGGTTGTGGTTGTTGCTTCATTCATTGGCTCAGTTATCGGCAGAGTTTTGAATTCATCTTCCAAATCGACTCTGAAATATAATTAGTTTTCCTTATTTTCCATAAATATTTCAAGTGAGGAAAAAACATTTTAATCGTCTGAATAAGTCACTATCATGTTATTGAGAGTAAAAAAATGAAACAGGAAAAGAATCACTCAAACCTGAGTGTCCTTCCTTCAGCAGCGAGTGCCTTCTCCAGATTCCTGACCGACTCTTCCAGCTCCTTGGTCAATTCAATCCTCTCGTTCGCCTTTCCAATAATCAGGTCCTTATCGTCATTCTTCATGCTCATCTTCCCCTTCTTTCTGCTCTCCCCGATTCTGCTCTTCGTGTTTGTCTCGATCAGCCCCATTTCTGCATCCACGTCCACCACCCGCGCATTGCTGCCCGTGCTTGTCGTTGTGGTCATTTCCTTGCCGCCGATCTGTCCGATGTCAGGCAGATTCGACAATTCCTTCATCAGTTCGGCAGCCTCAGGGGACAGTTCGAAAGGAACGGTGCTAGCCGTAATCTCCTCAGTAGTCGTCCTGAGGGTGGTGTCCTCGACATATTCCACCCAGTCCTCCTTGTCTTCCTTGTTCTCGCTCAACGTCGTTGTGATAACCCGAGTTTTTGGCTTGGCACTCGGTTTTGGAGTGTATCGCAAAGAGGATTGACTTCGTCGTTCCTGGCTTTCTTGAGACGAAGATTCAGTGCCGCCTTCGATGATTCGTTCGGCCTTCTCGATGGAGATTGGAGACATTGGGGAATGGTGCTGAAATTCCAATGTCAATCAAATCGTCCATTAAAGATACAAAAATGAAAAAAAAGATCTGGATTGTCATTGAGTTGTCAATGATTTAGTGCACAGATCATTTTTAAACCCCTTATCTCCTCTAAATTTGTGAGAATAAGAATATCATATTCATTCAATAAATTAATGATTATTGCCTAACCAAAACATACACAGTAGCGGTCCGAAATTTTGGGCACAAGCATGAGTTTGAGAATCAAACATTTACCAAGTTATCTTGATTCAATTTGGTCATGACTGTCATACGATTGTGGCACGATAGCTTCAAAAATTATGCTACGTTCAGTTGGGTTGGTTTAAAGTAACCCAATAAACTGTCGATTCAAAAATCACGATTGTTTACAAACGTTCAGCAGCCAATGTAGCTTATCCTATATTAGTTTGGAAATATGACAAAAGCATTTTCATAAAAGACTTCCTGAAATTATGCGACAGGCAAATTTTGAGTAAATATTATATTATATAAATAGAAAATTTAAAATATCTTCCGTACCGTATTTCCACTGGCGATGTTCTGTGGCCTGTTGTTGGTTGGAGCCTTTCCAGCCACGACTAAGTCAGTTTCCATTCGGAAGACCGTCTGCTCAGAAACCGAAGGATTTTGGCTTTTAGACTTCACACTTCCAGTTTCCTTGTCTCCAGAATCAGCTTGTTCTGTGGTTGCTGCTGTTTTCCAGGGATCAGCTGAATTACAATTTGTTTTCATTCATAAAGAATCGCGTAATATCTTGGAAAAGACCTTTATTATCCTGAAATTGCGGATTAATATCGGAAATATGTTTTTTTCTCCAAAGATAAACCGAGTTTCTTACATGAAGTAGTATCGAATACAGGAGACACGGGCGTATGAGGTGCGAGTTCAGGTGAGACTGGCTTTCTGGCTTTCTTTGCTAGTGACTGATCGAATGGAAGTCTGCCGCACTCTCCGCACTGCAGTGGTCCGTCTGTCTTCTCCACTCCCACAGGGCAGCCGAGACATTGGAAAGGAATCACGTGAACAACGCCGAATTTGGGTCGCTTTCTCCGTTCAGAATAAATTGCGCACACCTTCAATGTGTCATAGTTTCTTTGTTTTTTTCTATGATATCTTACCTGCACACCAAATTGTTGATTTTCTGGAATATGCAGAGTTAGCGAGAGAACGTTAGAATCAACCTTGACATCTCGTTTAGTCGACAATTGCCAAGATAGAAAAGGAGAGACTCCCTGAAATTAGTTTCTTCGTCAATCTCAAAATTGACTAGAGTTAAAGATAGAATAAGCTAAATTTTCGTTCAAAAATAGTAATACCTTAATTTCAGCAGGTCCGTATCGCACATGATAGTAGAGAGGAGTGGTGTCTCCCGGCTGCTCCCACATAATCTTGACTTTGCCCTTGTTTCCGAAAATGTCGACCACCTCAGTGCAGGCCGGATTTCTCTCTGAACGACGCCTCGGTTTGTTAGTGGCACGTTCGGCTGAAGGCTTTCCGCCTCGGCTGCACACTTCCAGATCTGCCGACTTGTCGCAGTCGATTTCCACGTTCTTCTGGATTATGAATGGTTCCAGACGGACGCACCTGAAAACCTGTGTCTAGAAGACTTTATCACATAATGATAATTGCTCTACAAGATAGGAATAGAGTCCTTACTTGATGCGATATACAACGCAGAATAATCTGTTCAGTGATGACGAAAGGTAATTGATTCAGCTAGTAATTCTTGTGAAATTCATAAAGCGACTCACAAAAGTTTAAAGGAATGCTTGATATTTGGAATGGTTGATGTCAAAACTTGTCATGAATCAACCGATATATATTTTTCAGGATTATTAGCGCTCATTACCATCTTCAAGCCAACAAAATTTCAAGAAAATTGCTTCAGTAGAATTCTAGAAATGTAGCACTTCAAAAACCATTTGTTCCTGCAAACTTTTGTACGCTACTAATTGATTCTACTCATTGCAATAATGCGTTCAAATATTTTATCTTGCATAACCTATATTCCTGAACTATAAAAACGGCTTACTTTGGCAGCATTTTGACCTCGACCCACATTCTGCATCGATCCTCCAACACAGACATCGGCAATGAAACAGCCAACCTTCCGCCTCCTTTCACGATTTCCTGAAATCTTTCAACTATTCTATCATCCTCCTTTTGTGCATTACAATTTTCGGCTGTGGCAATTCTCCTTCTGGAGTACTGCATTGAATAGGATAGAGCGATGGTGATTCATAACCGTAGATGTCTGCATCGATATACCCTCTGTAATTTCTTTGTCTTTCAAAAGTAGTAGCATCGAGGATATGAAAGGAAGAGTGTTTTTATGTTTGACCTCTTCTACATATAATTTACTGTCTTCTTTACAGGTTTTATCGTCATAAATAAATAAGACAAATTCAAGACAAGGTGATCTTCACAAAATGTGATGGTGCAATGATTATGATTTAGACAAAGGTTCTCTCATTCTCCATCGCACTCAAGGTGACAATGTGATTTGTTTGGAAATGAATGGATAATTTGAAGTAGACTGACTTGGGTAAAGTCCACTTGACGTAGAGTTTGATTGTGTTGGATGAAGTGTCTGCGGATGCAGTGGCCACGTCGACTGTCATCTGCAAGCGACCCACTTACTTTGGCTAACTGACTGATTGGCCTACCTGTTGGGAGCCGAGAACAAATGGGGGCAGGTTGACTGGAATGGCTCGAGGTCGGAACACGAGGAACAATTGGTCGGGATCGGAGGAACGTATCACCACGATCACTCGGAATTGGTAGTCGCGACATGGATCGAGGATAGTGAATTTAAGAGAGGAAGTTGTTGAAGCTCCCTAGAAAACCTTATTCGTCAAAAGTAGACTTGTAAACTAAAAATTAAGTTGATCTTGACGAATATAACATCAAAACATTACTAATGCTTGTATAGCATTTTTGATATCCTTATCAAACTATAAGCATGAAGATCAAGCTTCAATATAAAATTGCAGTGTTTTGAAGTGATGTGCGCTTATCAAAATTGTGAAAAGTCTTATCTCAAACAGTATTAGAAGTTTTTTAATATAAATTTATAGGAAAAGATTTTAATGACTCACCGCAAAATACCATTCATCAGGTTGTGTGCTGATTGTGGAATACTCAAAGATGTAAGCGAATGCATTTGGCACTTCAGCTATTCGCACTTTGATTGTGTGGGAATCGATGTATTCACTGCTCATTTCTGGCACTTGTGGAGCCACATCAGCTGAAGATATTCGATTCAACTCCGTTAATATATTTGTGATGGTGTAACTAATAAATGACGATTAGGGTTGTGCGAAGCTTAACTTCGAAATATACCCCGAACTTCGAGTATTTTTCCGAGATACAAAGTCGATTTAACTTCTATTTGACTCCAAAAATTGTTAACTTTCAACTTCACACGACCCTAATGTCAATTTTCTGAAATATGGTTGCGCAAGCTTGTTTCCTGAGTACTTTTTCCCTGCCAAACAGTTCATAGAGTAATTCCGAATTTCATCAATTAAAAATTTCCTTACCGTTTCTGAGTTTAGCTTCAACCGTATTGCACGGTCGTTGTGTTTTGTCGACCGGACAGTTGCAATAGACAGCGGATGGCTGAAAGCAGTTTTCCTTGGCATCTTCATTAGCTATTCAAAGTCAATTCAATTGCATCCACTTGTTTCATTTTCCTTTCTCTAGCTTATTTTGCAGCTTCCCAGTCATTTTGTTCTAGCAATTTCCCTTTCGCAATATGAATTGTCTTCGTGGCTATAATTCCGAGGTCATCCTCATTATTTATCGACTTTTTGCGTGCGAAACGCTGTGATTTTTCATTGGATTTTGAACGATTGAACTTGTGATTGATTGCAGTTAGCTGGAAATTAATGCCCAATGAGAATATGAAAAGAGGGATTCGAGATGAAAGAAGGGCGCAGAAGCAGAACCTGCAAAGGTATCAAATGCGCGTCGAGTTAGCCATTGGATAGTAACCGGACAGAAGCAAACGCAGAAACAAAGAAGAAAGGCAGAGGATAGGACGGATGGCAATTAGAATACGTGATGAATGAGTGGATCGCATAAACTGTCTAATGCAATGCATAGAGCCTGGCGATATGCTATAGCTTGAAGTTACTGCATTGCGAGCCAAGAGACCACTTTACTAAATCTCGCAATTATGATGGAAAGTTTGAAATTTTGTAAGAGTATATTATTTTGCATATTTCGCACTTTTTATTTCATCTATTCAGTCAATAATTTGTTTGGTTTACAAACCAAAACATTTGATTTCACTTTTAACGTCGAGATTCGCGTCCGAGTTTCGCAATTCATACAATCTTCGAATGTAGCACACTTTCATATGCACTTCACCCAACTTCTGTTCTGAAAGAGAGCACCTCATTCTCGCAAGTGTCAGTGTTATTATCTGCGAACGCGA